>CM021106.1:61195136-61312853 GCA_007115665.2 Sequoiadendron giganteum | reverse complement strand
AGTTCCAAGCCAACATCAGACCGAAGATGACCTTTTTGGATCTTATCCAATAAAAGCAAGGAGATAATGAGAAGATAATTTTTTTCATAGCATGGTATCAAATTCTCTTTTTATAGATTTCATACTCGCTACCTGATTCTAACGTACATAAGGTGTTCATAAGGAACCAAAATAGACCTTGGTAGGAAATTTTTTCCCTTATGAAATACCCTTCTTTTGTGCACTTGTGTGCGACATTATGTGAATATCAACAAATGATAGTTTAGTGTGGGGGGTCCTCCTCGTGCTCCTATTGAGAAGGAAAGTCCATTGTATCGATCTTGAGAAAAATCAAGGCTATTGTGAATGGAGTAGCCACAATGAATGATAACAACCTCAGACACAACAAAAATTTCACAAAGTTAGTTGAATCATATTCTTCTATCTTGTAGAAATTGCTAAAGGATAATATCATAACCTTGGAGAACCCTAAACCTCTTAAGTAACCTTACCTTGATTGGTACGATGCAAATGCCTTCTATCAATACCATTGAGTCAACAAACATGATACTAAGCATCGTATGCACCTGCATAATGAGATATAGGACCGCATCGAGGATGGTACTATTCATCTCGATGGGAGTAAAAAAAATACAAACAAATCAGTGGAGAAACAAAATAGTGAGTTGCAAATATACATAGACCCATTTCTAGCTCTTTCTGCTAACTTAATTATTGATACCTCTGACTCTACCACTCAGCTCAAGGCATATGTTAACATGGTCATAGTTACTCCTACCATGCATCCTATGATTGGCTCACTAGATGTGACATTCACCTTGTAGAATATTCCCTTGAACAACAATCCCTCTCCCCTATACATTCCCACTCATCTAAATGGGAACATTGTGATAGGGGTCCTAGTTGACCATGTGAGCTAAGTGAATGTCATCACTGAGGAGACATTGTGGCTGAATTCATTGCAAAGAGATGAGTGCAAAGAAACAAAGTCTACCATTCATACACATAATGACCTCTCTCTCAAACCGTATGGCTCAATAAATCTATCCATCCTAGTTGGAATTAGGAGCATGGATATAGCCTTTGATGCTATTTCAGAATCAGATCTGTTTCAAGGTGAAGTTAAGCATACCTTAGTTAACTTCCATGAATGGAATCACTTTTGTCATTCATAATGTTTGAAATTATCTCATGAAGGTGTTGTGTACATGGTGCATGACACTAGCTACCAGTCATTGGTGTCCCCTAGGGGATACTCATTGGATCATTTTTGGCCCACCCTGATCAGTCTGCTTCCCTCGAGAATTGACCTACTTTAAAAAAAATATGTGAAGTACAAGACCGCGGGAAAAGGGTAGTTGAAATTGACCCTTCCAGTAGTGCAACAACAAGCTACCTCCTCTTCTCAAAATAGAAAGGAGAAACCTACCTATCCTTGGGCTACCTCTTCCACTCCTCTTTTCGAAGAATATTTTTGGATGAATACTCCTAGCTTATACCTAAGGAGTCTAATGATACTAGCTTGATGCAAACCCAAGATTTGGATGTTTGATCTTCCTACTATAACTCCTAGACCTTGGCCCTATCTATATGGTAGAAGGAAGCGTCCTCGAGGGGAATCCTTTATCTCTCAGCCTCCGTAGCCTCCCACCTCCCCTACTCCCAAAAGAAATAAATGGGAAGAGGCCCACCACCAAGGTGCTAGAGTTGACTCCCCCCATTGTCTCTCAACTGCTTCCTCTTGATCTTGTTCAGGAGTATGTCCCCTAACTGAAAATGATTCTGATGGACACCCATACGGCTGAGCAAGAGCCTTCTATCGCTTTGTATCCCTCAGCCACTAGCTTGAAGAGTCATAGAAACTACCATGTGTGTGATTGCAAGCATCGGCAAAAGGCTTTGGTATTTGAGTAGACCACTTCACAAAAGAAGGAAGGGGAGTTGACAACCCTGATTCATGACCTCCTACTATATCCTCCTCTCTCCTCCCCTCTACTTCCATTCAATAGAACTCAGTTTTTAATTGGACTCTCGTGATGAGAATGAATGTGCCTGACCCCGAAAAGGTGTAGGTTTTTATCACTCCCTCAGTCAATCCACCTCTTTTGATGTCCCTTTCAGACATCCCACCATTCCCTAAACTCATGGACATGTCGAATACCTTGGTGGTGTCCACCAGAGTTTTCTCCTCTTCCACCTCCACGCCTCTTGCCTCATGTATGGGGAGTTCACCTCCTTCGATGACACATAAAGTAAAGGTTCGACCTTCTAAAAATGGAGGGCATAAGAGGATCCCACCTTCTTTGAAGGGTGGTCCTATGCTAGCTTGTTCCATCCTAGGGATGCAACAAGTATTGGCT
Source organism: Sequoiadendron giganteum (assembly GCA_007115665.2). Classification (NCBI taxonomy): domain Eukaryota; kingdom Viridiplantae; phylum Streptophyta; class Pinopsida; order Cupressales; family Cupressaceae; genus Sequoiadendron; species Sequoiadendron giganteum. Next base: position 61,310,493 of record CM021106.1, on the reverse strand, counting down.
TCCCCTGAGTTTGTCACTTCTACCAAGTCGCTTGGTGAGCCAAGTAGTGAATCTTGAGCACTGCCATCCCCATACATTGAGGTAACACATGGCACTCCCATGAAGTGAATGTTCAATTCTTTGGATGAGGTCCTAGCCTTGTCAGTGATCTTTACAAAATCACTGGCCATATCTCCACAAGAGCCTAGCAAAGAAGACCTTGTGGGGCCTTCTTCCTTATCCCTTGTTGCAGGAGAGTTGGAAGCTCCTCCCCTTAATATTCCACCACTGCAGGCTCACCCACCTCCCCCCTACAATTATCTAGAATAGGAAGCAGACAACGTTTTATTCGATGAGTGTTAGGGGGAGGCCTCTTCTTTATGTTTAGATTAGATGTGTTTATTGTGATGTGATTCCCTGTGCTTGCATTCTATGTTCCTAGATGACATTTTTCACCCTTGTAGGTACTTGGATATAGGAGTGATTTTATGGCCTAAACCTTCTTCTATCTATATCATCATTCTTCCATGTTTTTGTCTTTATTTTTAGAAAATTGGGGATGATGCAAAGTGTTGGGGGAATTTAGGCTCCCCTTCCATGTTGAACTAATTTTTTATTTTTCACTTTTTTTTTTCGTGCATTCCTCTTGAACTAGTGGGGATTGATGATATTTCACCTTATGTCATGGTTACCTATTAATTATATAAGAATAAGAAGATTTTACCCCCACAAAACCAAATCCCCCTATCTCTCATATTTTCTTTCTCTCTTCTTTGATTGAGTTGTGATGTTGTGGTGCCTATGGGTTGTCCCTAATTTCTACGAAAACATCACCATAGTGACATTTCACTATGTCTCATGGGCCAGAACATCGATTTTTCATTATTTTTTTCTCTTCTTAAGTTGTTGTTTGGCTCTATGTTTAGCACGCACCACCCTAAGTGGGAGCTATGACATCAACCTCAAATTTTCAAAAAAAAAAAATTGTTGCTAATGAATCTTTTCTTGAAAATAATTGCAAACTGTTTCGAAAATTACATTCTCAACTTGGATTCTTAATGGAACATGTTTCCTTCATCATGGGTTCACAAATAAATAACTTGAGACATTTCCTCCAAGGAGGGAGCAACTTTCCCTACAGTAAAGCCTCGACCATCCAATTGTGAGAGGGATTTTTCTTCCTTTCAAATTCCTTGATGAAGTGAACATATTTTGGAAGAATCCCTTAATGTTGAATCGATTTGTGAAAATAATTCTTGTACTTTCAAACACCATGTCCCTTGAGTGGACCCCTTTTCTATTAAAAGGTTCCCAAAGGATCCCTTTGAAAGCCTTTCAATTTGTTGATTGTCTATATGATTGTTTGTATGTTTGCCTACATGGCTAATTTGTGTTCTTTGGTATGTTTTATCTATGGATTAACATGTCACTTTGCAGGTGCATTTATGGAGCTGCTTTCTGTTGGAATAACCACCAACATCTCCCTTCGGGTTCGTGACATGGTTTAACCACTTCCCGGGGATCTTAACCGACACTTGTATTGGGCATTGAAAAGTTGATATTTTGGTGCAGTGACAAGGCCAACAATTTGTATCAAAGCCAGTTACGGGTTCGAACCCCTTAGGTGATGCTGAGGGGGGGATTATTGGACTAACCACCAGCATCTCCCTTCAGGTTGATGACATGGTTTAAATTCCTCACATGGATCTTAACTGACACTTGTATCAGGAATTGACAAGTCGATCTTTTGGTGCAATGACAAGGCCAACACTTTCTAGTCTAACTTTATAGAGTTCCCTTCCAATGGGTGTCCTTCATGAGAGAGAACTTGGGGGATACATCCTTGTAGATCTATTGGTCTGTAAGGTACTTACTTCATTGGGCTTCCTTCATGAGAGAGAACTTGGGGATTGCCTCCTTCCTATTAATGGGCCTGTAATGCGCTTACTTCATTGGGCTTCCTTCATGAGAGAGAACTCAGGGGTTGCCTTCTTGTACATCTTCGGGCCTATGAGACACTTACATCCTATGGGATTTTTCCATTGTTGTTCTGAGGGCCTTCAATGTACTCTGTACAAATTCATAGTTCTAAGGGGCTATGGAGTCCTTTTGTTTGAAACTCCCTAGGGAGAGTACCCATGGACTCCTTTGCTTGCCTCACACTTTCAAGTTTTCCAAATCACTATTTTCTTTCTCGATGGTTCAGGTATACATTTCTAACCTTTCGATCTACTTTACTGAGTGCTCATCAATAGTCGTGCTTGCTAAAGTGAGGGGAAAATGTATAGGAGTGAATTTTCACCCCTAAGGAAAGTTCCCCTTTCACATACCCTCACCTTATAAAATCAAATCCGAAGGTAAAATTCCACATCGTCCACCTTCCTTCCATCCACTTAGTGTTTGTCTTGTATGTTAGTGAGAGAATATTTTTTAGGGGTGCATGCACGATGTGTAGAAATCTACGAGGTGGGCTGTCATCCCTGACGAATTCCTATGTCTAAATTTGGGAGAGCCATTACACACTCGAATGGGGTCAAATTGTAATGACCCTCTTCAAAAAACTAATCTCGAAAATGGCTTATTCTTGCTCATTCTACCTTCAAATTCATTCTTATCACTTTCATTTGGACTCATTCATCTCAATGAAGCTCCATAAACTCCACATTGCAAGTGTGAGGAAATCCATAAAAGTGCGGGCTTGGAGTCTTGTGAGACCTCCTTTCATCATCATTGCATTTGTGGTGACTTTTTAAAGTCCATTCCCTACATTCTCCTTCCATATGCTAGTGACATTTTGGGTGGAGGTGGTAATGCTTAACTCATCTCCTTTAAAGTAATTATTCACAACATGGTGTTTAGCAATTTCTTTAAGGTGGAGGCATACATTGGAATTATTCTTTTACAACTCCTGTTTCTTTGTGTATTCTTCTTACTTCATGTGATGCATCTTTCTCTTTGTGGTGACATTGGGTGTGATGTACTTCAAGAGCATGATCTCTCTTAGCATATTATATTCCTCTCAATGGCTTAATGTGAAACACTACATCCCTTAAATTGTGAGTCTTTTATTCTTCGATTGGTCCTCTCTTGGAGACATTAGGCACAATTTCAGCTAATTTGAGACCTTACATGAACTAAGAAAAATTCCTTTGAAGGTACCTTTCACTATTTTTCATTTACAAGATCTATTATATGGCCACCTTGCATAAAATAGTTTTCTTGCTTGTGGAGCTATCATGTTTGTTCATGAGTATCAAGCATACAAATTTTTCCTTTCCTCATGAATCATGTTGTCTATGTTGTGTGGTGCCTTATCAAAGTTATCAAGAGGTATAGCTTTGGTATGGCTACCATATGGAAGTTAAACTTAGGCATGAATTTACCATAGCCAATTACTTGTCTATGTGAATCTATACAACCATGAATGTATGTATCTTTGAGGGCTCACCTAGTGGATGACCTAAGGTTCCACTAGCCCTTGTGAGCATGTGTTTGATTTTCATAGTGGATATCATGTTCCACTTGTAATTTTTTTGGAAAAATAGCTTAGATCTGATCCACATCATGTTGGACAAATGATCGAGGCTTGATCCACCTTGTTCATTTTTGTTTTTCTTTCTTCTCTATGTATTTGGTAGTGTATGATTATGCCTTATTGTTGCTCCTTATATCATTTACATGTGTTTTCTTTTGCACCTATGTTGGTTTTCCATAGGATATTGATCTTGGGGGCTTGCACAACACTCTTGATCATAGTTGTCCTATCTCACTAGCATTGGTACATTTGGACCCTTTTTGATGCGAGTTTGTCTACTTCAGTGTTAGTTTGAAGCAAGTTACTCCTCTCACTAAATTGGGGGCTAAATTTAGTGTAGGAAAATGTATTAAAATTGGGCTTCTTTACGCCTTATTTGATTTAATTTTTCATCCACAAGCCTTATTTAATGCATCATTCTGAGGATAATCCTGACACATATCTAATAACCAATCATAATTCAGTGATTTTCGATTGTATGGACTAGATTTAGTGATCTAGGACTCATATGCCACATTGGGCATATGGGTCCCACCTAAGTTTTAGAGCCTAATCCTAAATTTTGCATAGAACTTAACATTTCTTGAAATTTGTCTCGAGCTTAGCCTACTAGGGCTCATATACCCCAATTGGTATATGAGTCCTGCTTAGCTTGGACCTATTTTGAATTAAAATTCTTGAAGGGATTTTATTCTCCTAGATATGATGTCATCTTGTAGTGTTGTATTTTTGGGAATTTTTCATAAACAAGTATAAATGCAAGGTTATTTCACATATTTTCTCCTAAAAATTTTAAGTATTCAAGTACTATAGAAATTTTACAAGTTATCAAGTTATCATAAGAGCATTCAAGAGATGATTATCAAACATTTTGGAGCTACAATCAAGATTCAAGCATCATGTCAAATTCATCATGTATCACATTTTATTTTGAGCTAACATTTGTGATGTAGGTTATTATGATTCAAGGAAGCATTCAACTGAAGATCCATATCATATAGTCAAGAGTCAACATCTAAATTCATGCTAGCGATTTCATATGAGATTGTAGCCTCTTATTCAAGGGTTTGGTGAGTTGTAACATAGAATATTTGTTCATTCATAATTCCTTCATTTTATATGATTTTATTTCAAGGTTTGATTACCAAAGTGGGGTTTAACCAAGGAAAACCCCTATCCACTAACCAAACAAAAATTTTCCCTCTCTTTGATGTGTGATTTGTAGGCTTAGGTTGAATATCCATTAAAGAGAAAAATTGGAGAAAGTTATCAAAGTTGCATAATTCTCAAAGTTGTCACCTTTCTTGCAAGATCACATAAAGTCACCTATAAGTCAAAATTTAGAGTTTCAGACCTAGAGATCGAAAAGGGGAGAAGATACAAAAGATCACTAGATGATATCAGAGTTTCAAATCAACCCTTATACTAGGACTAAATTTCCCCAACTAGAGTATGAGTCTGAGTGTACCACTTTTCAGATATTTCCTATAGATCATGCTTTATCAATTGTAGATTCTAGTTTTAGCTAGAAACCCTAAACTAGGACTAAATTGTGCAAAATTATGTATGAGTCCCAATATACCACTTTTCAAATATTTCTTGTAGATATTTCTTTATGAGTTGTAGATTCCAGTTTTGGTTTGAAACCCTAAACTAGGACTAAATCACCCACTCTAGCATATGAGTCCTAGTGTGCATTAAAATTCAAAGTTTTGGGATTACAGACCTTGTTTCAAGTCTCTTCAGTTTTTGAGGTGTGCCTTTGTTTACATCTTCTAGGTTACATTGTTAAAATTCCATACCATTTACATTTCCTTCTTTCTAATCCTTTGCTTAGTGGTGAACCCCCTTTTGTCTTTAATGACACCCAAGGAGACCTTATAGCAGCCCCATCTCTCAATTGAACCATTAGATTGAGATCTCTAGTGTTTCCTTGAATGAACTAGAGTGAAACACGGTCCCTAAGTTGTCCATATCCTAAAACGTAGGAACCTAACCCTATTTCCTTGTGTTCAAACCTTATTACAATTAGATTAGTTTCCATTTACTAAATTTTTATCTTTTTCTTTTATTTTCACCAATAATTTTAAAAATCTAAAAATTTTCTACTCAAATTTTCTATAGCATATAAGGATGAATCATTTTTTGTGTTATATTTGATAAAAACTATAATCATTTGTTCTTTTATTATCCCTTCCTCGTACATTATCTTTGTGTGTGAGAAAATGTGGATTAACTATATTGATAAACTAACACACCAATGAAACATTAGATTGAAATAAACTAATTAGAAAAGACAAATGTGTCCCATTGTCCTTTATCTCCAAGGATTTGATACAAGTTACTAGATCTCAGTTTTTGTAAGCAACAACTTGTTGAAATGACAACTTAGGAGAATGAGATTTATGCAACATGCATGATTGACTGTTAAATGGTTTAAGCTATGAAGTTGACAAGCTGAAATGCTATGAACTTGAGATGCTTATGCTAAAATTTTGATTTGAATGCAACTATAATGATTGTGATAAATTCACAAAATCTAGGATCCTTTTCAACTCACAAGAGGGTTGTATTTATAGATTTTTGAAGGCAAAAATCTAGTTGGAAAAGATCAACGGTTGAGTTCAAACCTGTCAAGATGAATGGTGAGAGATTGAGAAGTTGAGAAAAAGATGGAAGGTTGAGAGAAAAATGTGAGATGTTTCCTCCTATACAACCTTTTTCATTCAAAAATCAAGGAAAGTTGTCATTTGTGCACTTCATTTATGAAGAGTTAGTTGATAGTTTGAGGATAAATCTCTAATTAAATAAATAAATGTATTTAATTACATGTGACAAAGAATTAGAAGCTTCCATAATTTAAATAAATAATATTTAATTATGTGTGAGAGATGATAAAAGCACTTTAATTAAATATATAAAATATTTAATTAAATGTGAAAAAAAATAGTTTCTAATTAAATATTTTAGAATATTTAATTATGGAGAAAAGAAAACTTTTAATTAAATATTTTAGAATATTTAACTATGTGAAAAAAAAGATTCATTTAAATTGTAAATTTAAACTTGTGATAATAAATATAAATAAATTGTGAAATCTATTTAATTAATTAAGAGGAAAATGATAATAATTAAATAAACTTATTTATTTAATTAAATAAGAAGAATATAGAAAGTGAATGATATAAATAAATAATTAAATTTATTTATATGTAAATGAATTTAGAAGATTATTAATTAAATAAATCATATTTAATTAATTAATAAGCTTGATTAACTGTGACCATTTTTGGATGTGTACATTTTGCCCCTCTTTAAAGTGGTGTGTTTTATGCATTGTTTCAAAGAATTTTGGCCCTAACTTCAAAAATTGACTGATGTTATACACCGCCTCGAGAGATAAATCACGTGAGTTGAATGATGATGATGATGATTTCAAATAATTTAGATGATTTTTGGAGTGTAATTGGCGATTTAGCTCTCGAAACAATGCCTCACATAATAAAAAATAAAAATAACCTCTCTTTTTTTACCCCCTTAAAAGATTCAAAAGGTGAAAAGCCATTGTCATTTGAATAGTAGCCTTTTGTAGTTTTCAGAGCTGTGAGAAGCATTTGCGAGATGTCGATCCATTACGAGAGCCATCAATTTGAGTGAGCCCTCCATCATCAGAGACCAGCTGTGTATGGACCTCCGGTAAGTTGATCTGTTCCTCTTTTGTGAATTTGAAATCATATTTGTAAAGATTTTTTTAATTTTTTAGGATTTTTAGGATTTTTGAAGTTCTTCTTTAGCGCATAGGATTTTACTTTAGCGCATGTGAGCCTTAGTTTAGCGCATAGATTAGGTAGATTAGCACATCCATCCCTACATAGAGAAATTATGATTTATCTCATAAGTTCCCAAATTAGCGCATCAACAGATAAATTAGCACATACATGAGTAGATTAACACATCTTTCAGAATGGTGCATTGGACCTGATAAAGTAGCACATTCATTGTTGAAATAGCGCATAGGTTAGAATAGTGCATACGTGAAACAAAGTAGCAGATAGACTTGATAGATTAGCGCTTTGATGAAATAGAGCACTGAACCTCTGTTTTAGCACATCCATTGATAAAGTTGTGCATTGATGATTTAGCACATTGATGAACTATTTTAGTACATCCATGAAATTTTGCCGATTTTGAATTTTTGAAATAGATTGATATTTTCTTTGATGATTGTTGCTAGATTAGCCAACTGGTTTTATGCTTTCGAATAGAAGCGAGGATAGATTAGCTTGATTTGATAAATTTTTCTTTGTGTTTGAAGAAAAAATAGTAATAAGTCTGATAAATTTGCTTACCCAACTGAAAGACAAATAGTAGTGATGCTGATAAATTTGCTTTCCTGATTGAAAGACAAATAGTAATGATTTGGTGTTGAGCCAATTGACTGTTAAATTTGTTTCCATGTGTGAATGAAAAAAAAATAGTAGATAAATGATAAATTTTCTTTCTTGCTTGACGAAAAAATAGTAAAAATGATGTGATAAATTTTCTTTCCTGCTTGAAAGATAAATAGTAAACATAGATTTGATATTGATTTTATTCAGTTAATGTGTCTTCTCTTGATTCCTTGTTGATTGATGTGATTTTGATGTGCTTGATGTTATAGGAGGATTTTAATATCCTCCAGATCAGAGAGTGATTTCCCCGTACATGGGATATGATACCCAGACTATCTCAACCATAGATATGGGTGATTGTGAGATGTGGGTTGGGTTCTCTGTTGAGAATCCCACAGTATAGGGTTAACAGGGCACTATTGACCACACTAGCTGAGAGATGCAATAGTGAGCATAATACCTTTCACTTGTCGATGGGAGAGATTACAGCGACACCTGAGGATGTCTATAGGATTCTAGGCAACCCAGTAGTTGGTGAGCTTGTGATCTATGATCACAAGGAGATTGGGGGGAACGATACCTTGCAAAGATTTTTTCAGGATCCTCATGCGGGTGGGCATGAGATTGCATGGATGGATATGGTATAGGGATATGCCCCTTTGCCATCAATTCTAGCAAGTTTCATTAGTAGATTCCTTTGTCTTTCTCATAGGTCAAAGGGACTATCTGTAAGTTGGGGTCATATTCTAGAGGACACGCTTCTCCATTAGACTAGAAATGCATGGGGATCATGCATGCTTTCCCATCTATACCACGATCTTCATCAGGTGGTGTATACGGATGGGAATATTATCTTAGTTGTAGTTACTCTTCTACAGATTTGGATATGGGAGAAATTTGTGATTACTTACCCCATTGTTCAAAGAGATTTCCCACTAGGCTATCTGTATGTATATGCTTACACAGTTCCCCTTGTCTAGCCGATGTTGGGCAAGTTAGAGTATTGGCAGAGGGTATTGGATGAAATGGATACTGTCATCTAGAGACCGTATCTTGACTATGAGGCATGGGATGAGGATGACATAGATCTTCCTTACTACAACATAGCCAGATATATGATTGGCCGGACTCTCCTCATCATTGAGCAGTTTTTGGTCATGAGAGTATTGAGGAAATATGGTCGGGTGCAGATGATTTCCTAGGGTGTGGCACACTATGCTAGGAACCATGAGGATGTGATAGAGTGGGGGCCATTAATTACTTTTGAGGTAGCGAGTGATGAGTATATGGATTTGCATCCATATTTTTGGGTGATACATCTTGAGGTTATAGATTCTCACATGAAAAATGACTATGCCACAGGCTACTTCTATGCACATCCATTTTTGAGGTTGACTAGTCCAAATGAGTCTACCCCACCATTAGGTGGACCAGTTTTATGATAGGCGCAACGATAGCCATAGGCACAGGTAGAGGCAGGGCAGTCACAAGGTCAAGCATAGGAAAAGGCCAAGCAGCCACAGGCAGAGGATATAGGTGGGGTGGCGATGGAGGTGGATGATGAAGATGATGAGGATGAGGAGTCAGACAACTCCGATGACAGTGATGATGATAGGGATGACAAAGGTGGTGGGAGTGGACAATGATTCTTCTTTGATGTTCCTTTCAGGATGAGGCCTCAAACATCTACAGTGGTGGACCAACTGAGTACTTCGGCTCCACGTATTACGATCAGGGCTCCTTCTCAAGGATAGGTAGACACCTTGTAGGCAGAGGTTCAGACTCTTTGGAGTCAGCTAGCACAGGCATAGGTTACCATCGGCCAGCTACATGCACAAGTTGCATAGCCACCACCTCTTGACCCATAGGTAGCTCAGCTCATAGAAAATTGAGACAATTTGAGGGAGCGGTGCATGGAGGTAGAGGGAGTAGCAAAGTGACTCCTCAGGTCAGTTGAGAGCACCTCCATTGGAGAGGTTGTAGTAGAGGGACTAGAGACTGCTTGGCAGGCTGAGTACTATAGGATGAGATACTTTGAGGTAGTGTCACCTGAGCGGAGGATTTCTTACACACAGTAAGGTACCCGGTCATAGACTCACTCACACAATCATACCAGGAGTGCAACTAGGAGTGTGGGACAAACTATCAGATGAGAGATCAAGAGTTCTGGCAGTAGAGATCTAGTGAGACCTACCACCTCAGGAGGTAGTAGTAGCCATGTTCTAGGTCTGGATTCCCCTCAGTGATGAGTGATCGATACATCTTGCCATTGTATTTTATATATCGTGTTTAAACATTTGATATCCTTGTACACCTGGACATTTGTTTTGATGAGGTTTTATGATATGCAATGGTGATTCGATATGCATGTGTTATGGATTTATGTATGTATTTTATTTCTATATGCTTTATTGTTTGATGATTTTTATGATGATGATTATATGGAATTTGATATGAATTGCAAATGATGATGGTTTATTTTATGCAATGTATGATTCTGATGATGATGATGTAACGATGATATGAGGTAATATGCTTTGTGATGAAAATAATTTCTAACTTGATGATATGATGTCAGATGAATGATTTTCCTATATGATGTATGTAATGAATGAAATGGATGCATCTTTCTTTAGCAATTTATATTTATTCAAATGATGTGAAATGAATGATAATGCAAATGCTATGAAATGATATAAATGAGATGAATGATTAATGAATGATATGCATTAATGAATGTTTATGCACATGATATGAAAATGATATGATATTAAGTAAAGATGGATAATGATCATGATGAACTAAATGAGACCTAATAATGATAATAATGATAATGATGATAATCAAATGAATTGATGTGAAAATGGAAGTATGCAAAATGTAATGATAACCTAAAATGAATAGTCATGATGAAATGAGACATAATAAATTATAATGTGATGAGATGCAATAAATGTCCAAGTGTAATCAATTTTTTTGCCTGAAAGATATATGGAAAGGTTGCCAACCTCCAAAAATCTACTTAGACAGCCCCCAAAATGCAAATATAAATGAATCATGCAATCCTAGAATGTAGTAATGAACCATTGTCCTTTTTTTCATTCCCTACACTAATACCGCGCATGATTTTTCATCATTGAGCCTTTTGATATGTTGAAATTTAGTACAAGAATTAAAATAGATATTAGCACCAATGATGACCTGAGTACTGCTTTCATGATGTTTGATGTAGCAAGTTAATACAAGCATCGAGGTATAATTGAACCAAGATGACCTGAGTATTGTTTGCATAAACAGACAAAATTTAACCATTTTCCTATGCAAATTTTGAAATGTCATCAATCATACATTGTAGAGCATGTCCCATGACAAATTTGCACAATACTAGTGATTAGCTTACAAATAGACAGCAAAGAAAAAAATCATACTCCTTCCTTGTGATTCTAGTTTAGTACATCATTGAACCACTCCAAAGATATGATGTCATCAAATTTCAAAACAACAATTCAACTTATGCTTTAAGTTTTTCATTCATTTTAGTTAGATTAAGATCATCCAATTTATTTCAGGTTTCTGTCAAATAATCATTTAGACCCAGTTTTGAATGGATAAGTTTGTTGTTTCTGATATTCCAATGCTTGACACATGTTTTTTCTTGTTTGCTAGAAAGCTCTAAGAAGCAAATCATCCCCTAATGACCCTGCACTCTGACTCTTGTTAGACACAACTACTATTAAGGATAACCCTAATCATCAAGCCATGATGAAATCCTTGTCGTTTCAAGGAGATGTTGGGATACATGATGTAGACCAGGCATGTATGTGATGTCTATAAAAGATGGAGATGCAGAATGTATCCCAATAGATGAGAGAGCCAAACAAAATCACAAACAATGCCTAGTTGCCAAGTTTTCACCATTTTTTTTTATTGCACTTTTTCTTGATTTTATGATTTTTTTGTTGTTACCAAGACGCCTGTTTGCCAGGTTTTCATCAAGGCAATGATTTTTGTTTTCTCTTTTTTTTGTATTTTTGTGCTTTTTGATTTTTTTGTATTTTTGCTCTTTTTGATTTTTTTGTATTTTTGCTCTTTTTGATTTTTTGTATTTTTTCTCTTTTTGATTTTTTTGTATTTTTTGTATTTTTTATTTTTTTGTATTTTTGCTATGTCAAAAGATGCCTGTTTGCCAGGTTTTCACCATATTGACACATTTTTCTAGCTTTTATGAATTTTTTCATGACTTTTTATATTGTTTTTGATATTTTTAGACATAAAAATTATTCAGGTGGATGTTGTTGGTCGGGTCTTCAAATAGTCCCCTTCTAATGTTGACAACTGATATGCCCCCAATCCATATGTTGCAATGATAACAAACAGGCCCAACCAATTAGGCTCAAACTTTCCTTTCTTTTCCCAATCCTGCTGATTATGAGGGTTTTCTTTGAGAACCAAGTCACCCACTTGGAAATATCGTAGTTTGACTCTATGATTGTAGTTGTGGGACATAAGTTGTTGATATCCCTTTAAATGATTAACTACAGTTTGATGTCGTTCCTCAAGCATTTCCAGCTCTTGCAACCTTGATACTTTGTAGTCTTCATCATTGATCAACCCCTTTAGGGACACATGAAGCAAGGGAATCTCGACTTCTAGTGGTAAAATAGATTATGCTCCATAGACCAAAGCATAGGGAGTAGCACCTATTGGTGTGTGAATACTTGTTTTGTATGCCCATAATGCTAGATTTAATTGGACATGCCAATCACGACCTTCCGCATTCACTGTTTTCTTCAAAATATTTAGAATTTTTTTATTTGAAGCTTCGGCTTGACCATTTCCTTGTGGATAATAAGGTGTAGAGAACCTGTGTTGGATGCAAAATCTTTCACAAAGTTCATCAACATCCTAATTTTTAAAAGGTCTTCCATTATCTATAATAATGGAGTTGGGAATGTCATACCGATAGATGATATAGTTCAAAATGAATGAGGATATTTTTTTACCAATAACACTTGTTGGGGGAACAACTTCAATCCACTTAGTAAAATACTCAGTGACTGTGATGATGAACTTGTGTCCATTTGAAGATGATGGATGTATCTTACCAACAAGATCCAATCCCCACTATGCAAAAGGCCATGTTGTGGCGAAGGGTTGTAATTCTTGAGTAGGAGCATGAATTAGATTCCCATGAATTTGAAATTTTGCACATTTCTTAAAAAATATAAATGATTCTTTCTCCATAGTCAGCCAGTAGTGACCAATTCTAACAAGTTTCTTTTCTAAGGTTAGTCCACTTGAGTGTGTTCCACATATTCCACCATGTACCTCTTGTAAGGCCTTTTCTGATTCATCGCGTTCGAGACATCTAAGGAGGGTACCATCAATACCACGCTGATATAAGATGTCAACAATTAAGGTGTAATGAGAGGATTGACGTATGAATTTTTTTTTCTGATTTCTAGACAAGTCTAAAGGTAAAATAGTATTCTTTAGGTAAGTATAGATTTGGCCATACAAGGGAGAATTAGAACTAGTTAAGTGGCAAATGATTTTAGTTTTTGGATTGTCATAGGTAGGAGAAAACAATTGTTCCACCAAGAAATCATACCATTCTTGAATCTTTGATAACTGGAGTAGTGATGTGATTGTATCCATGGCATCCGTAACTTTATTATCAATACATGGAATTTGTGCGAACTTGATATCAACAAAGTATTTCTTGAAATCCTCCACCATCCTTTTGTAAGGTATTAACTTGTCATCCTTAGTTTGATATTCATCATTTATTTTATTGATTACAATTTGTGAATCACCAAAACCTTGTAGATCTGTGATTTTCTAGTCTACTGTAATTATCATGTCAATTAACAGCGCGTCATATTCAACTATGTTATTTGTGCAAGGAAACATTAGCTGATAATATTTTGGGATTGTATGTCCTTGAGGTGTAATGAAAATAATCCCAGCCCCCGAGCCATGTTGAGTGTAGGAACCATCAAAATAGAGTGCCCATGACTATTTAATAGCTGTTGTGAATACATCGACATCAAGAAAATCAATGTGTATTGGATTTTTTGCTTGAATTGGTGCTTTTGCTAGCTGATCTACAATTACCTCTCCCTTTATAGCTTTCCGATCCACATAATGAATGTCAAACGCGCTCAAGATCATGACCCATTTAGCCAACCTACCAGTTAAAGTTGCCTTACTTAGAAGATATTTGAGTGGATCAATCTTAGCCACAAGCTTTATTGTATGAGCTAGCATGTAGTGTCACAACTTTTGAGAAGTGAACACTACTGCTAAGCAAGCTTTTTCAATGAAGGTATAATTTAGTTTATCACTTGTCAAAGTTTGACTGATGTAATATATTGCTCACTCCTTTCCTGAATTTTCTTCTTGTGCGAATAATGCTCCTAAGGATACCACTGTGGCAGAAATATACAATATGAGTGGTTCACCTTGCACTGGTGGACTCATTAAATAATGCTTTATTTGATCAAATGTTGCTTCACATTTGTCTTCCCATTTAAATGGAACATTCTTATGTAAGAGATGAGTAAATGGTATACTTTTATCTACCAGTTGTGCAATGAATCTCCTGATGGATTGCAACCATCCCTGTAATGAGCATAATTGAGTGATGTTCCTTAGTGATGGCATATCGAGAATTTCTTGTACCTTTGCTAGATCCAATTCAATTCCCTTTGCTGACACAATATATCCTAGAAGTTTTCAAGATTTCACCCCAAAGACACATTTCTTTGGATTAAGTCTCACTTTGAATTTTTCCATCCTATTAATTTTTTTAGATAAGATATCTAAATGTTCTTCTCTTGTGTGTGATTTGGCTAAAATATCATCGACATAATCCTCCATGAATGTGTGCATCATGTCATGAAAAATGGTAGGCATAGCTCGTTGATAGGTAGCTCTTGCATTCTTGAGGCCATATGGCATTACATTCCAGTAATATGTACCCCAAGGAAATCTGAACATTGTTTTATCTTGATCTTCAGGCACAATCTTTATCTAGTTGTATCCCAAAAATCCATCCATTAGTGAATACATAGCATGGCTAGCGGTCAAATCTACAATCATATCTATATTTGGTAGAGGAAAATTGTCCTTAGGGCATGCCTTATTCACATCCTTGAAGTCTATACAAATTTTGATTCTTCCATCTGGCTTTGATATAGGTACGATATTGGAGATCCATTCTGCATAGTCGATAGACTAAATGAATTTGACATCTAAAAGCTTCTTTAACTCCTCCTTAACCAATAATACAACATGTGGATGCATTTTTCAGAGTTTCTACTTCATAGGTTTTTTCCTCGGCATGATAGATAAATGATGCATGATGAGATCTGGGTCTAATCCAGGCATATCCACGTAGGACCATGCAAAACTGATTTGATTGTTCTTGAGAAATTTTGTGAACTCCAGGATCTCCTCTTCTATTAATGATGTAGCCAATTGCAAGATTTTAGGTTCCTCCATAGTACCTAAGTTGATGGCCATTGTCAGTTATGTTAGAATAGAAAACCTTTCCTGATAATGTTTTGGGAGAGTGTCAAGTTTCCCATCTTTCGATGCCTTTGACAGTTTTTCACCATTAGATACGCTTTTTATTTTTCTCTTTTCCTAATTTAATACTGCCTTTGTTAGGTTTTCACCATTAGATCTTTCTTTTATGTTATTAATTTCATAGCTGAGAAACTTGGCACTTTCCTATCAAAAACTTTGATCTTGTGATTCCCTGGTGGAACTTGTTTCTAATTGGGATGAACAAAGGAAGTTTATGATGGTTTCGTCATTTGGAAAAGTTGGGATATCAATTGGTGCAATTTGTTCCCAATCGATGATTTTGGGATGGACCAAAGGAAATGGATCATTAGGCTGAGTAAGCTCACTAGCTGCTAGGGTCATGATGCTATCATCAGCTTCGTTATGGGAAAAATCTAGGATGGTATCCTCCTATTGATGATTTTTCTCACTTTGAATCAAATCGTCCTCACTTGAGCTATGATCACTTTTTAGAACGCAATCAAGGAGAGGCCTTGAGATTTCCCCTTGTATGAATGTGGGTGTGAAATTTTGTATGAAATCCACCAGTTTATCTCTCCAGAATTTGTCATCAAAGATGGTGTCCCATTCATATTCATTGGAGTAAGTGTTAGAATTGTTTTCTTGAATTCTTAGAATTGTTTCAGCTAACTTCTCATTGGATGGTCTTTGTGCTACTTCTTCCTTTGTATATTCACCATATCCTAATCCAGTCTTATCCTTTGGGTGCATTATTTTTAGTTGGATAGGTTCAACAATACCCTCCTTTCTTTTTCCTATAGGGAAATTTCCTTCATAACCCATTTGTTGTATTTTTGCATAACCTTTTCCACATTTCTCTGTGGGTAACTTGACATGTATTGATTCCTCTGTATCTTTATAGAGCCAATCAAGGATATCTCTATCTTCCATTTCATTTTCTTTGATAAATATTCCATCAAACTTGGTGATTAAAGCTGAGGCTAAAGCTATTGTAGCCTGTTGTATGGATGTTGATGGTTGACCATGGGATCTTGGAGATATGGGTAGATTAGAGACATAAGGAATATTCTCCCACCCCATTATCTTTCAATTTTAGCTTGGTGCCAAAATTACATATCATTTCTCATGCTTGTTCATTATATTTGGAGGTAGAAATGGCCAAAGCCTCTCTATTATGTGGGACGAATATGTCCTGAGTTTATCTTAGGTTAGAACAAGTTTGACTACTAATGTGATCAGCCGATATTGTTAATTCTTGTCCATCATATGGAAAATTCAAGCATTGATGATAAGTAGATGGAATAGCTTGCATCTCATGGATCCATGGATGACCCAAGAGTATGTTATAGGATATATCCTGATCTAGAAACTTACAAAAGGTATTCTTCACAACAGGTCCCACTCTGATTGGTAACATGATGAGGCCTTTGGAAGCTCCTTCCTCATCATCGCATGACTTGATTGTAATTTTCCTTTGTGGATCTATAGATTCCTCTAAATATCCCAAAGCGAGGACCATTTTCAAAGTACAAATATTTAATTCAGCTCCCCCATCTATTAGGACACATCTAATGTGAGCTTTATGAACCATGACCTCTACGTAAAGTGATGAATTATGCGGATGGGTCATGGATGAGTCATCCTTCTTAGTGAAGGATAAACATGTGGATGAGGACAAGTGTCCCACCATGGCTTGAAAATTATTGATATCCAGATCAGGAGACATAGTTGTGTTGACAAGTTCTCTTTCTAGAATGTCCTTATGTGTGGGTGATAATTGTAAGAGCTCCAATATAGAAATTTGGGCCAATGTTTTTTGTAGTTGATCGACAAAATTGTATTGACTTGGAGGAGGAATTTATGCCTTGGATGAACTTCCTTTTACAATGATTTTGACTTGTCCCCTTGTCATATCATTGACTTCTTGATATTCTTGTTTACCTTTGACTCTAATAGCATTGATTTATAAATATGACTAATAATGGTGTCGTAGACATGATTAATATTCTTGCCATTGTCACCCGAAGATTCCCCTTTTTGATAATTGGGGAGAGGATCTTTGAATTCCTAATGATCATCATTGGCATTATGTCCCTCAACCGTGATGGTATGGTTATCAATCAAATCCTGAACAAGATTCTTTAACCCTTGGCAATTATTTGTCTTATGACCTTTACACCTATGATAGTCACAAAAGTGTGAGTCATTCCACGATGGTGGTTTAACTCGAGGCTCATAATCTATTTGTGGTGGAAATGTGATAGCATTTTGATTCAATATTTCTTTAAGAATGGATTCCAAAGATTGGCCCAAGGGAGTAAAACTCTGTCGATTTGAGAAAATTTTTGATCTGGGTGCATTCAAATTTTGATTATTGCCAAGATTATTTCCACGATTATTGGTCACATTTCCTTGATTGCAATTATTCCCTTGGGTACTATAATTTCTAGCATTAATGCTATGTTGAACCCTTGATATATTGAGAATGATAGGCTTTATATTCACATTGTTAGCATCTACTACCCTATCATTCACAACATTTTTATTTCGAGTCCAAAATCGTGACTTCTCATTATTGTTACTATTGTTGTTGTTGTTGTTATTGTCATATGAATTTGGACCTTCTTTATCGAGTTTCAAAACTCCACGCTTGACCAAGGCGCCTTCAATAGCAATCACGTTTTCAATCAATTTTTCAAATGATTGATGACAATGAAGGTTTAGCCTATAACTCATCTCTTGATTCAGAATGTCGATAAAAATATCCATTTTTTTTTGTTTCAGGAACACAATGAGAGTATCTAGCAAACACTCTTCTCCATCTTTGTAAATTTTTTGTGAAGGATTCTCCAACCCTTTGTTTTACTTTACACAAATCAAGCATGGTTATCTGGTGTTGGATATTGAAGGAGTATTGCGATATGAATTTATTTATTAAATCCTTAAATTTTCTGATGGGGGGAGTGATCTTGGAAAGACACTCCATGGATTATCCACCTAGAATTTGTGGAAAAAGTCGCATTAAGTAGGTATCTTCATGAGAAAATTCTAAGCTCATATTTAGGAAATCCCTCACATGTTCAATGGGGTCCGTTTTCCCATTATACTTATCAAACTTAGGGATTTCACAATGTTTTGGAAAAGGAATCATTTGAAGACTCCTGTCAAATGGATATGGACAGATATCATCCAAAACATACTTCTTTGTTTTACCCCCTTGGATTTCCTTTATTTTCCCTTGCAATGCTTTTATCTACTGAGTAAGAGCACTAAAATGATTAAGAGGGGGTTTAGGATTTTCTTTAAGCCCTTCCATGTTGAAATCAGCAAGTAACTTAGCCCCTTTATTATATAGTGAAAGGAAATATCTTTCCTTGTTTCGTTCTAAAACCTTTTCCATGAGAGTATGGAATTGGGGATCATGTTCTACTTCTTGGAGCTTTTCTTTCGTTATATCTTTAGTATTCGAATTATGAAAGGGAATTTCTTCCCTATCACTATTATCACCCATTTTGCTAAATGTACTTTCCCTTTCATCTCCTTCTATGTGCTTTTGAGATCTTGTGACAACACGCATAAGATTTTTTCAAATTTCTACTAACTTTGATCAAAAGAATGAAATAGTGCAATATTGATGGATATCAAAGTTGGTAATAGAATGAAGATTCTATCACTTATGAGATTTTTAATCTTTAGCTCGTCATTCCCTGATTGAAAGGATGATGATCCTATTTGTGGGAATTAAACCAAAGATCAAAAATAAATATTATTTTTCACTTTGTGAGGTTTGATCATAGCTTTGTAAAAATAAGGTTTTTTGATAAATGCCTAATGTCCCCTAAGCTCTCTATTGCAAAATTTGATTGGGACGAGTAGCGTACATAATTATAGGTTGGGGAATGTAAGAGGAACGAATATGCTGACTATGATTATTTCTTCGAGAAAGGGCTCTTCTTTGAAAGAAAGCTCATGAGTATAATGGCTATACAACATAATCGTTAGTGAAACCTCTAACAAAGTCATGATATTGATGAATAAAGGTTCTGTGTTCAAGCAAGACCTTCGAATTTGGTATAAAAATTTCCTCTTTTTCAATAACTTCTTATAACTGAGAGATTTCTTTGGCTTCCTAATCTTCTTCTCTACGAACTTCTTGGAAAAAGTAGCAGACTTCCAAACCCTGAGCATAGAAAAAGATTAGACTGAGATGACAAATTTCCAGGTGTCAGAAGATTACCCAGGTTCAAAACATAGATGCACTAAATTTTTTAGTAGATGCACTAAAAGATCTGACCTATGCTAGATTGTTGCAGGTATGCACTAAAACATAGCATGAATGCACTAAAACATAGCACATATGCACTAAAATAGAGCATGAATGTGCCGAAACAGAGCACCGATGCACTAAAATAGAGCATGAATGCACCAAAATAGAGCATAGATGCGCCAAAATAGACCAGGGATGCACTAAACTATCCAATTTTTTTTTTGAGATAGACATGTTTTGATAGTTTGATGTTTTCAGATGATCTTTATCTGATTTAAATGTGAAAAAAATGGCATACAATAGTAGATAGTTGTTTTCTAAATCCTAGAATCTAAACAAAGAGTGTATGTTCTTGAGATTTTCATGGGTTTTGAAGAAGATAAGCACTTCAAACAGACTCACTGTTTGTTGTCAAATAGGTCATCATAGGAACCACAACCCACATCTTAAAATTGCATCGACTCACATAGTTGTGTCACCCCCTAGAGGACATTCGTGTTTTTGTGTTTTCCAGGTGCGTACTCAAGGTTAGATTTCTAGATCCCTTGAGCAAACAATCTATGGAAACTATATGGTGAGTGTCTTGGGGGTTTATTCTTCCCTCCCCTTGCACTGTGATTGAAAGGATGTTTGGATACTGACACAGTTGGCTTTCTACAATATGGTTCGTAGTAAAGGTTTTCATTCGGTGTGGCAATAGATAAACTCCCTTAGGGGACCTCCCAATCTTTAGAACAAATATTTTGGGGATGGTTATCTTGCACACTTCTATTGAATATGGGTTTCCCCAAAATTCACTTTTGATTAGAGTGGGTTAGAAAGCTTGGCTTTGGTTGTTCCCACTTAGGTCGTTCCCATAGGGTGAGTACTTTTTCCCACTACGACAGGCCTTCTAAAGGATGTAATAAAGTATGAATTGCATAAAATGAAAAAGTTAAGTGTGGCATTTTGGTCACCTAGTAAAGGGGAGAGCATAAACCTATTACCTAGCAATCACAACAAACAAATGGTTCAATTTTAAATCCAAATGACAATTATCTATACTAAGTGAAGATTTTTCTTCACAACAAACATTGGATTCATTTTAACCAGCTGAAAATGATGTTTGGTGACTATCCTAGGATTGCTTAATTCTAAATTTATGTGTCTATCCTAGGATTGCTTCAGTTTTCATTAAAACTGAATTGAAAAATCTATGTCCATGAATGGCGTTGGAATCAGGATTTTCTTATACAACCTCTGTATGTGCTAAAAGAACTAGTAAATGTGCTAAAAAATTCAATATATGCGCTAAAGAAAAAAATAGGAATGCGCTAAAATAGTCATTAAATGCGCTAAAACAACTAGTGTATCCACTAAAACAGGCCACCAATGCACTAAAATAGTCGTCGCATGTGCCAAAACAGAGTTTGTATTCTCTAATCTGTGGCTCGTATGCACCATAACCAAAACTCAAGTCCATCACCTATCAGAAAACCTGCAATAAAAAGATTAAAAACGAGGCAAGGCCCCAGAGTGGGTGCCAAAAATGTGTGTGAGAAAATGTGGATTAACTATATTGATAAACTAACACACCAATGAAACATTAGATTGAAAGAAACTAATTAAAAAATACAAATACAAAATCTAATTAACAACAGCTCCTTCAAATGCATCCCATTGTCCTCTATCTCCAAGGATTTGATATAAGTTACTAGCTCTCAGTTGGTGTAAGCAGCAGCTTATTGAAATGACAACTTAGGATAATGATATTTATGTAGGGGATGCATGATTATTTGATAAATGGTTCAAGCTATGAACCTGAAAAACTGAAATTCTATGAACTTGAGATGCTTATGCTAAAATTCTGATTTGAATGAAACTATAATGATTATGCTAAAATCACAAAATCTAGGATCCTTTTCAACTCACAAGAGGGTTGTATTTATAGATTTTCTAAGGCAAAAGTCTAGTTGGAAAAGATCAACGGTTGAGTTCAAACCTTTCAAGATGAATGGTGAGAGATTGAGAAGTTGAGAAAAAGATGGAAGGTTGGGAGAAAAATGGGAGATGTTTCCTCCTATACAGCCTTTTCCATTCAAAAGTGAAGGAAAGTTGTCATTTGTGCACTTCATTTATGAAGAGTTAGTTGATAGTTTGAGGATGAATCTCAAATTAAATAAATAAATTTATTTAATTACATGTGACAAAGAATTAGAAGCTTCAATAATTTAAATAAATGATATTTAATTATGTGTGAGAGATGATAAAAGTGCTTTAATTAAATATATAAAATACTTAATTAAATATGAAAAGAAGAAAGTTTCTAATTAAATATTTTAGAATATTTAATTGTGGAGAAAAAAAAGCTTTTAATTAAATATTTTAGAATATTTAATTATGTGGAAAAGAAAGCTTCATTTAAATTGTAAATTTAAACTTGTGATAATTAATATAAATAAATTGTGAAATCTATTTAATTAATTATGAGGAAAATGATAATAATTAAATAAAATTATTTATTTAATTAAACTAGAATAATATAGAAATTGAACGATATAAATAAATAATTAAATTTATTTATATGTAGATGAATTTAGAAGATTATTAATTAAATAAATCATATTTAATTAACTAACAAAATTGATTAACTATGACCATTTTTGGATGTGTACAATCTCTTATAGGAACCCTCATCTAAACCTATCCATGTCTTCCCTTCCTCTTCCTTCTTTCATTACCCTTCCCTCCTCCATTTTCATCCACCCCATATGATGTCCCACTCTACATGTCTCACAATGATGACAATTTTGATTATGACACTCAATAAAATTGACCACCACTTGTCTCTCCTCCAAAGTAACCTACCTAATAATGTCAATTAATCCGAAATCTATTCACTCACATCCTCAACAAATATCATCATCACCCATCTTGTGAGGCTAGAGATATTACAAGCTAGAGGATATATTATCCACATTCATATCACTTTATGTAGATAATACTCCTACCTTCATCCCTTTCTTCTAGCCAACCTCTTTTCTCTTTCCCACCACTCAATTTTCCTTCACCTAAATTTTCATGCCTACTCCTCATAATGTACAATTAATTATACATAATGTTCATTGTTATTATGTTAAGGTTATTTATTTGTATATTTGAGAATTTATTTTAATGTTAAAATTATTTTAATATAAACAAATAAATATTATTAAGATAATTTATATTAAAATATTTTTTATTAGAATATTATTATTTTTAAGCCAATATGCTTATTATGTGCACTTTTCCCAAAATTTTCATCAACCTTCTCGGTTTTAACCCTTTCGGTGTCCAACTCCCGGTCAAAAGAAGGGTAGCCGGTTTTTTTATTTTTCAGTTTTTAACCCTTCCGATGTCTAGCTCCCAGTCGAAAAAAGGTAGTGGATTTTTTTATTTTTTATATTAAAATAATTTGGTGCATCAATAGAGAAGGCTAGCAAAATTAATTGTCAATTGGGATCAACATTAATTGTTGTATGGTTTCTGTGTAGTGCCGATGGTTGTAATAACACTTGCCATTCTGAATAATTTTTGATAAGGCATTGTTGGGTGTCATTTTGTGGCTTTACCTATTATGAGAGCTATGAGCTAAGATGATGAGATTTTTTGAAGTTGCAAGTTTGATCATCCATTGTTGAGCTCCTATGAAGGTGCAAGTTTGATCATCTATTGTCAAGCTTCTCTAAAGTGGCAGAGGTTTTGTGAAGGTTAGAGGTTATTTTGTTTTCTTTTCATGGGGCGATGGTTGCAAAAGAAATACAAAATTTCTGGATCTGATAAATTTTTCCCCATTTTTGCAGTGGTTGGAGAAAGAAGGGAGCTGAGAGAAAGAAAGTAGGAAGAGGTGCATTTGGGAAACAAAGATGAAGATGGATGGAAAAGGCAAAGTGAAGATGGTGATGAAGAAAAAGATTCAAAAGATAGAGAGAGGTCCAAATCAATCCATGGCAGACCTGAATTTGTTTTATAGGTACAAGAAAAGTTGTTATAGTAAGTTTCCAAGGGACTTGGAAAGGTTTTTTTGGTTGGTTGTATGGTGCAGGAGCACCTTGTCCTCAAAATACATTCAAAAGGGAAAAATTTGCAAAATTTCAATTTTTAATTGTAAATCATTATAAAAGGTCCTAGGTGGTCATATTCAATGTATTTAAAGTTTTTAAGAGATCTTTAGCAGGTCAAAAGATGGAAAAAGGAAAAAATTGTAAAATTGCTAAAAGTTGCCAATTATGCAAAAAGGCAAAAAATCAGGAATTTGAAGTCTTTTTTGGGAAAAGGAAAGGATAGGTCATTGGAACTGAAAAGGAAGTTTCCTTAAATATTGAAAAGGATATATAAAGAATTGAAAGGGTGATAAAAGGTAGATCTTTGTATTGTAGAAAAGTTCATATCAATAAAAGTACCCTATTTATCTAATTTCAGTGTTTCTTTCCATTGTTTCTCTAGTCACAAATATTGTATAGTAGTTTTCGGTCTTGAATCTCATTTTTTTATGTTTCATAAGGAATTAGTTTTCATTTTCATCCATTTTGTGAGGAATCTATTAAGTATATTTCTTGTTTAAGTAGACTTTCTTGAACTCAGTCTGCAACCTTATATAAGGTTTTGAGAGTCTAATCAGATTTTAAATGACTACTCCAGTAATTAGGGATTTGTAGCTTGGTGGAGTAGGTTTTTGTAGGATTCTTTAGGTTGTTTTTGTGTTAATTTATGTAGGGGAAGGTGAGATTACAATGTGAAAGTTGTCCTAACAGAAAAATAGTGATTTCCTTATATAAATGAATGGCTCCAAGGTGTTAAATGATGTAAAGGCATGCAAGAAGGTTGGAGAATGATTCCTTGAGTGTCTATAGACATATTACCACGTTTTTGAAGTATTGGATAAGTGAAAATAGGTTTGGAAGGGTAACTTTCAATAAACCCTCACATTCTTGATCATTGGCCTAAATTCAAGGGTTTTATTTTTTATTGTATTAATGAGCCTTTTACCCTCTAAAAGTTGGTGATTTATAAGTTTTGAGACCTATTATAATAATTACTTTGGGTTTGAGGTGTTAATAATTTGATCCTTTGGTGGTCTCTTTGTAAATTTGGCCAAATTTGAAGCACTTATCTAGTAGACAGTCAATTGTTCTTAGAAACTTTTCAGAACAACCAAGTTCATTATTTTGATATGTTAAAGTAGATGAAAATGGGTTCCTGAATGTGCCAATATTTTGGAATGATTAAATATGGTTTGGGAGAAACACCCAATGTAGAGTATGGAGTCCTAATAGTCAAATAGTGCCTTGAATGCCTAGAAAGTGGAAATTTATTAGAATAGTGATTTGAGTGTTGGAGTTTGACTTTTTTCTACTTTAATGATGTTGTTTGAGGTGTCTCAAGGTTTTGAGAAGTTTAGGAGGGAATATTTATAGATTTTTGATGGTTTGGTGCTTCCTAGCATGGTGGAATTAAGGTATCTTGGTATGCAAGTTGATTTGGTGGATTGATATGGGGTCAACTGATCTATTTTTTCTTTTGATTCAGTCAAAACAAGATGTTCAAAGTTGTTTGAAGGATTGGCAGAGCTTGGAATGCATAATGGATGATATATTGTCTCTTTTCTTTGTCAAACATAGGGTAACTTGGTGAATAGTGAAAGATGTGATTGGTTCTCAGTTTCTAATGGTGTTATTGTTTTGATAAATTTATGTGATGTTGGTCAAGTTGAATTTGAATCTAATAATGGTGTGGAATACTGATTTTATGAAATTAATGATTGAAATCCTTGTGAATGGCCAAATAATTTGATAGATTGTGTTAAGTAGATAAGTGATTTTGATGAAATGTTAAAGGAATCTTGGATAGTTGTTTAATTTGATCTTCTTTATTTAAGTTTGGGTCAGAAGTATCCCTGATATTAGTTGGTTTAGTAGATTTTATTTCATCAATTGGTATTAGAGTTAGCTGATTTGGGTTGTTGAGATGTTGTTGTTGAGTTTGGTTGCACTTGTTGGATCCATCTAATCCACAGAGAGAAAGTCCAAGAGACTAGGTAGAGAAAAGAGGAGACACCTAGGTGATGCAAATAAGTTGCTAATTTGTGTTGCAGTAAGAACCAGATGGATACCAATTGTGAATAACATGATTTTTCATCCCGAAGAGTACTCCACTAATGGGAGTAGATGAGTAGATGAAAATATGAAGACAAGCTGGTTAGAGAAGGTCAAGGATGAATTGTGAAAGAAATGAAAAAGTTTGCAAGGACAGTCCTATGTCCTTGGTTGATGGAGTTCTGAAAGGGAATTCCTATGTCCATTTCTAGGAGAAAATTTATTGTGAACTGAATGATAGAAACAGAAAGGCAAGATGCAAGAGAAGATAGAGATAAAGATGGATGGAAAAATCAAAGTGAAGATGGTGATGAAGAAAAAGATTCAAAAGACATAGAGAGTCCAAAATCAGTCCATGGAAACTTGAATTTTTTTTTCAAGTACAAGAAAATTTTCTATGATAAGTTTCCAAGGGACTTGGAAAGGTTTTGTTCATTGGTTGTATGGTGTAGGAGCACCTTATCCTCAAAATTCAAAAGGAAAAAAATTGCAAAATTTCAATTTTTAATTGTAAAGCATTTTAAAATGTCTTGGGTGGTCATGTTCAATGTATTTAAAGTTTTTAAGAGGTCTTTAGGAGGTCAAAAGATGGAAAAAGCAAAAAATTCTAAAATTGCTAAAAGTTGCCAATTATGCAAAAAGGCAAAAAAATAGGAATTTGAAGTCTTTTCTGGGAAAAGGAAAGGATAGGTCATTGGAACTAAAAATGAATTTTTATTTAACTATTGAAAAGGATTTATAAATCATTTTAAGGGGGAGAAAAGGCATATCTTTGTATTCTAGAAGAGTTCATATCAATAAAAGTACCTTGTTTATCTAATTTCAGTGTTTCTTTCCATTGTTTCTCCAGTCACAAAGATTGTACAGTAGTTTTGGCTCTTGAATCTAATTTTATTACAATGCATTAATAATTATTTTTCATTACCATCCATTTTTTTAGGAATCTATTAAGTATATCTCTTGTTTAAGTAGAATTTCTTGAACTCGGTTTGAAACCTTATATAAGGTTTTGAGAGTCTAATCAGATTAAAAATGACTACTCCACCAATTAGGGACTTGTAGTTTGGTGGAGTAGGTTTGTATATTATGATTTAGGTTTTTTTTTTTGTTGATTTGTGTAGGGGAAGGTGAGATTACAATGTGAAAGTTATTGTCCTGACAAAAAAATTATGATTTCCTTATATAAATGAATGGATCCAAGGTGTTAAATGATGTAAAGGCATGCAAGAAGGTTGGAGAATGATTCCTTGGGTTTTTTTAGACATATTATGATGTTTTTGAAGTAGTGGATAAGTGAAAAAAGGTTTGGAAGGGTAAATTTCAATAAACCCTCACATTCTTGATCATTGGTAAGCCTAAATTCAAGGGTTTTATTGTTTAGTGTAATAATGCACCTTTTACCCTCTAAAAGTTGGTTATTTTTAAGTCTTGAGACCTATTATACTACTTCCTAGGGGTGTGAGGTGTTTATAAGTTTATCCTTTGGTGGTCTCTTTGTAAATTTGGCCTAATTTGAGGCACTGATCTAGCAGACAGTCAAGTGTTCTTAGAAAATTTTCAAAACAACCAAGTTCAAAATTTTGATATGTTAAAGTAGATCAAAATGGGTTCCTAAATGTGCCAATACTTTTCAATTATTCAATATGGTTTTGGAGAAATACCCAATTTAGAGTATGGAGACCTAATAGGCAAATAATGCCTTGAATGCCTAGAAAGTGGAAATCTATTAGAGGAGTTATTTGAGTGTTGGAGTTTGATTTTTTTCTACTTTAATGATGTTGTTTGAGGTGTCTCAAAGTTTGGATAAGTTTAGGAGGGAAGATTTATAGATTTTTGATGGTTTGGTGCTTCCTAGCATGATGGAATCAAGGAATCTCGGCATGGAAGTTGATTTGGTGGATTGATTTAGGGTTAGCTGATCTGGTTTTTCTTTTGATTCAGTCAAAACAAGATGCTCAAAGTTTTTTGAAGGATTGGTAGAGCTTGGAATTTAGAATGGATGATATGTTGTTTCTTTGCCTTGTCAAACATAGGGTAACTTGGTGAATAGTGAAAGATGTGATTGGTTCTTAGTTTCTAATGGTGTTATTGTTTTGATACAATTATGTGATGCTGGTTAAGTTGCATTTGAATTTGAGACTGGTGTGGAATACCGATTTTATGAAATTGATGACTGAAAGCCTTGTGAATGGATAGAGAATTTGATGAAATGTTAAGGGAATCTTGAATAGTTGTTTAATTTGATCTTCTCCATTTAAGTTTGGGTCAGAAGTACTCCTGATATTGGTTGGTTTAGTAGATTCTCTTGCATCACAACATAATAAAATAGTTAATGTTATAAAGTTTATGCTGCTTTTCATAAGGCATTGTTGATTGTTGTGCTCTAGCTTTGGCTAGATTGTTCCATTTTCAATAAGGTACTATTGAAAATAGAATTTTTCTGCTTCCAAGGTTTTTTAAAAAAATAATATGTTTTTAAGTATGAATTCTTCTATTTTGTGGGCTTTATCATCTAGGTCACTGTTGAAACCAATATTGTTTCATTTATGGTTCAAGTTTTGTGGCGATGGTCGCAATGCAATAAAATAGTAAATGTTATACAATCTATGTTTTTTTCCATAAGACATTGTTGACTGTGTTGGATGTTGTGGTTCTATTTCTAATATGTGGTTCTCATTTATTTCGAAACTATTAGCACTAATATCTTTAATTCTGCATATGTTGAGGATATTGAGAAAATTGTAATAAAATATGTTATAGGTTGTCTGTGAAGCAGTGAAGATCAGTGTGTTGAAAAGTTCAATATGTTGTTGGTGAGAGGTTGCAGATTAAAGGGTTTGTTTGCAAAACTATATAGTTTCTAATCCTTAAGTTTAAGAGGTGTGCATGAAGAATTGAGAAATTTATAAGTTTTTGTGTTTTGATAGCTACTTTACTACAGTAACTAGTGTTCATGGAAGAAGATAATGTGTTTCTAGTAATTTGAGTTGTTATGTATGTTCCTAAATTATTTTTGGATGTTTCTAGATCATGTTCTATTTATGTTGCATGTATGCATTGATCGTTGTGCTCATGATCCGATATTTTCTCTTGCGTTTTCATGTTTTTCATGGTTATGGATGACAAGGTGATTGAAGCATGTTGTGGATCTCCAAGTAAGAATCTTTGAAGGTGTTTGTTGGAAAAAGAAGGATAGACAACTAAGAGGGGGGAGTGAATCAGTTGTTGTAGAATTTAAAGCTTTACTTAATCTGATCAACCTTTAATCACAAATCTAATAATTAATAGTGAAAGCAAGAATCATCAACACATCAAAAACACACAACACCAATATTTTTGCTTGGAAATCCTATTAGGGGGAAAACCATGGTGGAGGTTAATCCATAATTATACCCTATTAAAATTATAATAGAAAGTGAATAAAGAATGCACATGCATTCAGGCACACTCCCTAGAGCTCACTTCTCAAAGTGAAGGATCACTACCTAACATAATATAATTAGATTAAATCCATCTAATAAGGTTGAACTAATAAATTAGCTTCTTCATAAGCCTAATGATAGTTTTGGTTAGGCATAGGAATACTTATTCACTCTTTGCTCAAACTTCTTCACACTCTGCTTTGCATTCAAATGATCTGATCTTTATTCACACATATCTTGCACATACCTCACACACATACATTGATCATACATAAAAATGATGAAAACAATCACTCTTATATATTTGCTACATGGATTTACATCAATAACTTTGTCAACCACAAAATAAGGAATAAATGAATTACAAATTGTCGACCCAATACATGAAAAAATGTCAATGCACACCAACCTAAGTTAGTCACAACATAGTGAGAAACTAAATCAATATCCTTGAACATGACAAGCATTTAGAAAATTAATTCATAAGGATCCACAACATGCTACCACCATCATGTCAGCCAAGAACATGAAAAATCAAACACACAAAGGAAAAATCTTTGATCATGAACACACCGATCAATGTAGATGTACCACACTAATATAGAACACTCTAGAAACATCACTTAACATCTCAGGAGCATACAAAACAACTCAATTCATTAGAATTGCATTCTTTTCTTCTAGAAACACCTCCTATAGTAACCAAATAACTATAGTCCGAACACAAAAATTCATAACTTTCTTCAATCTTGATGCACACCTCTAAAACTTTTGGACAAGATAAAAGATAGGCTCAACACCAAAACCATTAATGTGTGCCTTCTGAATATCAATGTACAAAAATTTCCATCAATTTGACCTTCAGAGCTTCATAGACTATCTGCAACATATTTATTACAATTTTCTCAATATCCTCGACATATACAGTCTTCAGAATCATTAATGCTAATAGATTTGACATTAATGACAACCACATATCATCAACACAACCATAGAATCCAACAATATCCCCCTTTGGAATTGATGGCAACACATGATGTAAAAAATACCATCAAGCACAACTAGCTCTTCTCCAACAATATTCTTCTTCTCATGACTCTTTTCCTTCTTCCTCAAGGGTTTTTAATATTACTCTTCTTCCCCTTTGACATCAATGGAAAAGTTACACATGCTCTGAACCACATATCTGAATCTTCTAACTACTCCCCCTGAGTAGTAGCCACCATAACATCAATCTAAAACAAGATCTAACTATAAGAGCATGCATTGATGCAAATAATTGCATCTTAGTTTAGATTAAGAGGGGAAATCACCCATAAATTTCCTCTAAGATACTCAAAAGTATCCTTAGGCAATGGTTTGGTTAATATATCTACATTTTTTTCCTTTTTAGGAATATATTATAGTTTATCTTCTTTATCACTCACTTTGTCTCTCAAAAAGTGATACTTGATAGATATATCCCTTGTCTTTGAATGTAGCACCAAATTCTTTGAAATATTTATGGCACTTGAGTTATCACAAAATATAGAAATAGGCTCATCATAATCAACTCTGATATCTCTCAGCATCTACTTCATCCACAACACTTGAGTACAATTGTTTGCAACAACAATATATTTTGCCTCAGCAATATATAAGGAAATGGAATTATTATTTTTACTTAGCCAAGACACTAGCTTCTTCCCTAAGAAGAATGCACCACAACTTGAACTTTTCCTATCATCCACATCTCCTGCATAATCTGCATCTATAAAGGCATGCAAAGTAAGATCATCATCATTAGGATATCGTAGCCCAAAATCAATTGTTCCTTTTAGGTATCTGAAAATTATCTTTATTGCAATCACATGTGATTCCTTTGGATCCGCTTGATATCTAGAAACCATGCATACAACATTCATGATGCCTGGTCTATTCTGAGTCAAATAAAGCAATCCACTATCATTGACCTGTATCTTGTTTTATTAGTCTTAGGAAAATCATCATTTTGTGTTAGCTTACATCCAGTTACCATGGCTGTACCTATAGGCTTTGAGTCTTCCATGCCAAACCTTTTCAGTAATTCTTTCACATACTTGGAATGAGATATAAAAATTCCATCATCTAACTTAGTAATTTGTAATCCTAAAAATAATTTCAGCTCTCCAACCATTGACATTTCAAACTGACTTTTCATTTGATCAACAAACTTCATACATAAGTCATCATCTCCTTCAAAAATAATGTCATCAACAAAGAATTCAATAATCAACTGTTTATCCTAATCCATCTTGAAATACAAATTGATGTCAGCAGTACCTTTATTGAATCCAAGCTTCAACAAGTATTTATCAAATCTAGCATACTAGGCTCTAGGGGCTTGTTTGAGTCCATACAATGCTTTCTTCAATCGACATACCATGTCTTTTTCATCAATCAATTGAAATCCATCTGGTTGCTCAATATACACTTCTTCTTCTAGTTCACCATTTAGAAATGTTGACTTTACATCCATTTGATAGAATTTTTTGTTCTTGAAAGTAGCATAAGAAAGAAATAATCTTACAACTTCAACTCTAGAAACAAGAGCAAATTTTTCTTCAAAATCAATACCTTCCATTTGTGAGTACCCTTTACATACCCATCTTGCTTTATTTCTGATCACTTCACCTTGTTCATTCAGCTTATTACAAAAAACCCTCTTGGTTCCAACCACGTTCTTATCTTGAGGTCTTGGAACAAGAATCCATGTATCATTTTTCTCTATCTGCATCATTTCTTCCTTCATTGCTTTCATCCAATATTCATCTTTACATGCTTCATTGACATTTCTAGGTTCAGTCTTGGAAATCAAGCAATACTCTTTTGCAATACTTCTTCTAGTCTACACACCTTTGTTCTTGTCTCCTCTAATTTGATTTTCAAAATGATTTAACTTTACATACCTTGGGACTTTAGGATTTTCATGAAATTTTGATTCTTTTGTTCTTTCTTCTGCACTTCCACTAGCTTCACCTTCTAAACTTTCTTGATTCATTAGAACAATTTGAACTTGGATTTGTGTTTGAAAATTATTTCCATGATCAACACTATCATGTTGGTCACTTGAGTCATATCCATAGTACATAGATGATTTTTCAATATCCTCATCAAATCTGGCATTTTCACTTTCAACTATCTTCTTCAATCTTCTATTGTAGCACCAGTAGGATTTTCTCTTAGTAGAGTAACCCACAAAGATTCCTTCATCACTTCTAGCATCAAACTTTTAAATATATTCATCTCTCTTGATATAACATCTACTTCCAAAGATTTTGAAATATTTCATAGTAGGCTTATAACAAAACCATAGCTCAAAAGGAGTCTTACCAGAATTACCATTGGCATTTACCTGGTTGATAGTATATACTATAGTTCTTACAACTTCTCTCTAGTAGATATTAGGAACATTACCTTCCAACATCATAGTTATGATAGAATCTAGAATTGTTTTGTTCTTTCTCTCAACAACTCCATTCTATTGAGGATTCTGAGGAGCAAATAATTGTCTTTTGATTCCATGTTCTTCACAAAATGAATTGAACTCCCAGGAAGTGAATTCACCACCTCTGTCTAATCTCAAGAATTTTATCTTCAACTCGTTCTCTAACATAGCTTTGAAGCTTTTGAATTTCTCTAATGCCTCATGTTTTTCTCTTAAGAAAGCAACCCATATCATCCTAGAATAATCATCAATAAGCAACATAAAGTATATTTCTCCTTGTAGACTTCTGATTCTGGATGGACCACATAGATTAGTATGTACCAAATCCAGTAATACATTAGAATGATGTTGTTTTCTCTAAAATAAAATTCTTGTCTGCTTTCCCATCTGAAATTCGTTGCATATAGTGTTAGTAGGATTCACTAACTTAGGTAAATCTCTGACTACTTGTGTGGAGCTTACTTTGACAATGTTATCAAAATTCACATGACATAATCTCCTATGCCATAACCAATTTACATGAACTTGAGAAATTAAATAACTTTCACTAGCAGTACTTAAGTGAAAAATGTTACCTCTTGTTTTTGTACTTGAAGCAATTACATTTACAGAGCTTCCCAAAATATTGCATTTTCCATCTTTGAATTGAAGATTGTATCCCTTGTCAACCATCTGTCCAACACTCAACAAATTGTACTTCAATACTTCAACATAAAGGACATCATCAATATTATATTTACCACCAAGAGAAAGAGTGTCTCTACCACAAATCACACCAACATTGTTATCTCCAAATCTTACAGCACCACCATCATATTTTTCCAGGCTTATGAACTTTCTTTTGTCACTAGTCATATGATGTGAGAATCCACTTTCAATCAGCCACGCATCCTTTTCATCAATTCTGACTGCAAGATCTTTCTCAATATTGTTATTACTAGCAGATTCAGTGGACACCAGACCATTTTCCTCGATAGCAATGAATACCCATCCTTCTTCATTTCTATTTTCTTTATCAAATTCATCATTAGTAACACCTTCTTTAGCATAATAAGACTTATTTTGAAATCTAGAATTGTCAGGTTTGTACTTAGAAACTCTTTCAGAACATCTTGATTCAAAATGACCTATCTTACTGCAAGAGAAATATTTAATAGGTAAATTTCCTTTGTACTTACCTTGTCTTCTAGCTTCTCTTTTCACAATCAGTGCTTCCAGCTCTTCTAACTTTGTTTCTTCATCTTACTTGAATGTATTTCTTAAGCTTTCTCATAGATCATATCTCAGTTGAATTTTTCCAGATATAGTAGCTTTGAATGTAGATTCTATCTTAGGAGTAGATTCACCAAATTCACTCAACTCAAAGGCAGAAAGCTTGCCAATCAACGTATCTCTTGTCACATTTTTTACTGTCCCGAGTTCTTCAATAGCATGATCTCTTGTTTTGTAAGAAGAAGGCACAAATCTAAGTATCTTAGCCACAATCACATCTTCTTCCAAGGTTCCACTAGAACATCTAATACCCATCACAAGTTCATTTAATTTTTACATGAAAGAAAATATGTTTTTATCTTCACCCATCTTCATGTTCTCCCACTTTCCTTTCAGACTTTTTAGCTTAGAAACTTTCACTTGTGCATCTCCTTCATACAATATTTCCAAATTTTTCTAGATCTCATGTGTTGTCTTCAGACCTATCACATTTTTCATCTTTGAATCTGTCAAAGCACTCAGTAATTCTTCTATAGGCCTGATATTAGTTTCATCTTCTTTGATCTGATCAGGAGTAGAGGGAACATTCAGAGGAATAGTATATGCATTCTTTGTAATATTCTAGAAGGGTTATGTTGGGTCTCAAAAACATAGGTTTGAACCACGAGAGGTTGCCAAGCTCTCACAATGCTTTTGGTCAACGTACAAGGCCAATTGATGCAATTGTACCTTCTCTTTAGGTTCTACTAGACCAAGGCAGGTGAACCTAATGAATGATGCAGATTTAAAAAGTATTTCCTGATGCAACAATCTACCCACAGTGGCAAAGGTAATGGATAGATGAAAATATCTACAACTAATCCTACTCCTACTGCACAAATGAAAGGATTTGAATAAATTGTTTAGGGTAAATTCTATCTTCTGGGACATGGCAGATCAGTGCCTTCTATGTATTGGGCAATGGAGTCAAAAATAGAAAATGACATGTGTTTTCCTTCTCTGGCTTAATTTCAAGCTGTTAGGCACTTTATAAAATAAAATCCTATGACTGGAATATGACTTCATTAATTTATGGCTTGCATAAATAGTGCTGGAGTGTTTTCTTATTGGGTTCTACTTCAACAATCCAAAAGAAATCCTAAATCATTGTGATTTACTCAAAGGAATTTAATTCTGGCTTGCAGATACCAACAAATAAAAATCACACAAATGAATCAAACATATGCTTGATATATTTATTTAAATGATCAAAGGACTTCAAGTTGGAGACAATAAAATAAGAAATATATATTATTACAACACAACAATTAACAACAGGAAGGTTTCAGCAATTCAAAATAATCTCTCCATTGATCTGTTTCATAGAAAGCCTATACATTATTTGCATTCTCAGTCCCTTACCGGGAAAAATCTCATTCCTACTCTCACCTCTGAATCTCTCCTCTTTCTTGAAATTTCAAAATATTTATACAATACCCTTCAAGGGTCGTGACCCTTCATTTTCAGTTGCAACTGCTTGCATTTTCATGTTTATGGCCACTTGTATTCGATTTAATAATAGTGTTATAAAACATTTAATTAATTGCCTTATCAGCAAATTAAATACTTTTACATAGTTCGACCTTTGATTTTTCACTTTATGCTTTTAATAAACTTACCCCTTTACTGAGGTCAAATATTTGACCGGCCGCGGTATCGTAGTAGCCGACCCCACACTGACTTTCGCAGCCTCCATCTCCCTTTACCATGCTATCGCGGTCTCCTCCATGCCCTTCCATAGTATTGCGGTGACCGTTCTTCAAACCACTAGCCATTCTGCCTTTACCGTTACTGCGTTACCGTGGTCACCATGTGAACCGGTGGTGGTACCATGGTAACCGCTACCTCTGACTACTGCTGACCGCTAGCTCCTTTGTCACTGCTGCTTGTTGACCTTCCACCATGCTACCGCAGTGACCATACTAACCATGCACGGTATAGCGGTAACCGCTAATTGCTACTGCCAACTACTTTGCATGCTTCGCTAACTGTCTGTCTCTGTCGACTACCAGCTGCTTACTGTTGACTGCTACCTATTTATTGTGGCCACTGTGGTCTGTGGTTTGACTGCAAGTGGTACTGCGGTGAACACTTAATGTCTGCCTGCTAACCGCTACTGCCATACCACAGGCCCCTTTATGGGAGGCCATGGTAAAGTGGTAAGTGACATAAAAATGAATGTAAAGGAAGTGGTAAAGGTTGCAAGTATTTTTTAAAAGAGAATGAACTGCTTCTTAAGAAAAGATAGGAAAATGAAGGGCTTAAAAGGATAAAAACTTAGGATTTCCCTGGAAATTTATGGAAAACAATAGGAAAACCTTAGGGTTTTTTAATGAAATTTTGGGTTCTAACAAGTTCACCAATGCACTTCAAATGACACTCCATTTTGAATTTCCATATAGAGTTGTTAGTACCATCAAATATGGGACTATCCTTCTTGTATGATGCCATCTCAGATCACCTCAAGTTGTTAGAATTTTTAGAGGAACCAACTCTAATACCAATTATTGGAAAAACAAGGATAGACAACTGAGAGGGGGGGTGAATCAATTGTTGCAGAATTAAAAAATTTACTTAATATGATCAACCTTTAATCATAGATTTGATAATTAATAGTGAAAGAAAGAATCATCAACACATCACACAACACCAAGATTTTTGCATGGAAACATAGTTAGGGGAAAAACCACGGTGGAGGTTAATCCAAAATTATACCCTATTAAAATTGTAATAGAAAGTGAATAAAGAATACACATGCATTCAGGTACACTTCCTAGAGCTCACTGCTCAAAGGGAAGGCACACTGCCTTACATAAGACAATCAAATTAAATCCATTTGATAAGGTTGAACTGAGAAATTAGCTTCTTTATAAGCCTGATGACAGTTCTAGTTAGGCAGAAGAATACTTCTTCACTCTTTGCTCAAAATTCTTCACACTTTTATCTGAATTCAGATGATCTAATCTTTATTCACACATATGTTGCACATATCTCACATACATATACCTCACATACATCAAAATGAGGAAAAAAATCACTCTTATATATCTGCTACATGGATTTACATCAACAACTCTGTCGGCCACAAAATAAGGAATAAATGAATTATAAATTATCGACCCAATGCATGAACAAATCTCAATGTGCACCAACCTAAGTCAGTCACAACATAGTGAGGAGCTAAATCAATATCCTCGAACATGCCAAGAATTTAATAAATTAATTCATAAGGATACATAACACACTACCACCATCATGTCAGCCAAGAACATGAAAAATCAAACACACAAAGAAAAAATATTTGATCACGAACACAACAATCAACACCAACATACCACACAATAGAGATCAATATAGAAACATCACTAAACATCTTAAGAGCATACACAACAACTAAATTCATCAGAATTACATTCTCTTCTTTCAGAAACACCTCTTATAGTAACAAAAATAACTGTAGGAACACATATTTTCATAACTTTCTTCAATCCTGATGCACACCTCTAAAATGTTTGGACAACATACTAGATAGGCTTAGCTACAAACCAATTAATTCACACCTTCTAAATATCAATGTATAGAAATTTCCATCAATTTGACCTTCTCAACATCACAAATTGTCTGCAACATATTTATTACAATTTTCTCAATATCCTCGACATATACAACCTTTAGAATCATTAATGCTAATAGTGTTGACATCAGTGACAACCAAATATCAGCAACACAACCAAAAAATCCAATAGTTTTTTATGTTTGAGTCCATTGATGTGGGTCTCTATTATGTTGTGGCTGACCTTAGTTGATGCGCATTAATAATCTTTATTATTTTGGGCCGGCAATTTGCATTCATTCTATTATTTTTTTGAAGCCGACATGAAGAAATGTAATTTATTATTTTTGATATATATAAGTGATTTTTTCTTCATTTGATAAGTGTGTGTGTATGAGTGTGTAATGTGAAGAGTGTGAATGTAATGTGTGAATAAGTTTTAGATCATTCAAAAGTAGAGAAGAGTTTGAAGAAGAGTGAAGAAGAGTGAAGAAGAGAGAAGAAGTGTTCATGTGCTTAACTAGAACTATACTTAGGAATTAGCAGATGTTAATTTCTCAGTTCAAATTCTTGAGATGGATTTAATATTGATGTTTTATGTAAGGCAGTGAGTCTTCCTTTGAGCGGTGAGCTCTAGGTAGTGTTCCTGAATACATGTACATTCCTCATTTATTCTTCTTATAATTTTAATAGGGTATAACTTGTGGATTAACCTCCACCGCGGTTTTTCCCCTAATAGGGTTTCCATGCAAAAATATTGGTGTTATGTGTGTTTCTGATGTGTTGTTGATTCATGCTTATTAATTAGATATGAGAATAATGGTTAATGAGTTTAATAAGTTTGAAATTCTATGACAACTGATTCACCCACCCTCTTAGTTGTCTGCCCTTGTGTTGCCAACAATTGGTATTAGAGCAGGTTCCTTGGAAGAATTTTAACAGCTTGAGGTGATCCGGGATGGCAACATATAAGAAGGATAGTCTGAGATTTGATGGAAGAAATTATTCTCTATGGAAGACTCGAATGGAGTGTCATTTGAGATGCATTGGTGAATCCTATGGGAACCTTACAAGTAATAGTTATGATATTCCTTGGAATGGTCCTACTACTACTATTGAGATTAGGGATGTTGAATTTAATATCAAAGCTAAGGAAGCATTGTTGAGTGCCTTCACTGATTCTGAGATAATGAATGTTATGGAGCTGAGGACTGCTTATGAGATTTGAGAAAAGTTGGAAACCTTGTATGAAGGTGATGCAAATGTAAATATTGCTAAGCTACAAAGTCTGAAAGGGAAATATGAAATGTTGAAAATTGGTGATGATGAAAATATTGTTACTTTCATGCAAAGAGTGAATGAACTTGTGTGTGGCATCATATGTGCTAGTGGATAGTTAGATGAATCAAATATTGTTGCTAAAGTGCTTAGATCCTTGCCTACTACATACAAATTCAAAGCTACAACTATTGATGAGCTCCAGACTATGAAAAATGTAACAAGAGATATGTGGGTTGGTAAAATTACTACTTTTGAGTTGAGTGAATTCAGTGATGCCCTTCCTAAGATATAATCTGAATTCAAAGCTACTACTTCTGGGAGAGACAAGAAGAGATATGATATGGGTGAAAGTTCTTCTAGAAAGGTATTCAAATATGAAGAAGAAAGAGAACTAAATGAGCTTGAAGCTATTATTGTTAAAAGGGAAGCTAGAGGAGAAGGTAAGTATAAAGGAAATTTTCTTATAAAATGTTTTTCTTGCAATAAGATAGGTCATTTTGCATCAAGGTGTCCAGAAAGAGTTCCTAATCCAAGACCTTACAAGCCTAAATTTAAAAAGAAGTGGTACTATGATGTTGATGAAGGTGTGACAAATGATGAATTTGACAAAGGGAATACAAGTGAAGATGACTTTGTGTTTATTTCTATCATGGAAAATAATCCTATGTCTACTAAATCTGCTAGTTGTACAAAAGTGGAGAAATCTCTAGTTGCTCAAGTTGAAGAAAAAGATGAATGGGTACTTGATAGTGGATGTTCACCAAGGATAACTTTAGCAGTGAATCTTCACCAATTGGCGAATATTTGAAATCGAGACCTCCAAAAATGGCGAATAATACAGGTTAGAAAGGATGTCGAATCGCTAGGTTTTTCCAATTTGTAAAAATTGTCTCTATTAATTTGCCAATGTATTATTTTTTAAATGACACATCATCGGATCTGATTCACTAGTAGTTTATACTATAATTAAAAATATTACTTATATTCGCCAGTAATTTTATATTCTTACAATGAATTTTTATGGTATATTCGCCACTAATAATAATTTACCATTTCATTTTAGGGATATTTTAGCCTTTAATAGTTTTATTATTTATTGTCATCAATTAGCTTTTTAATCGATTAGCTACAAGTGAATTTCATGACTTTATTTGCACATGCCTTTTAAAAAGGTTGTTGAGCCCCAAAATTTGTTTTGGGCCACATGATTAGATTTGATCATGTGGCCCAAAAAAAATTTTGGGACTCAACAACCTTTCTAAAAGGCACATGCATATAAAGTCACATAATTCACTAAGTCATGAAATCCACTAAGTGTATATTAAATCGTTGTATCGGCGAGACATCCCTAACTGTCCCACCGATGATGTTCACTCACGCCGATGAGGCTTCCATACTCCATTTGGGGTCCACCAAGGCACAAGTACACCACTTGTGTAATTCCAGAGAATCATGAAGGGAATCTGCAATATTAATGCAAAGCTCACAGAAAGACATCTGATCAAAGCGCGGTATCGTTGTACTGGTAGGACATCCCTAAGTGTCCCACCGATGATGTTCACTCATGTTGATATTCGCTCACGTAATGAACTTGCAGTCGTCCGATTTTCAAGTGAGATTTTTTTAAAACACTTGATCCATGTGTTGCCCCCTTGACCCCGCCGGTGGCTGTTGCCCCCGGGCCCCTACTTCAATATTAAAAAAAACAAAAAAAATATGGGGGATCTGCGCTGACCAAGTATGCAAATTTTTAAAGGAGAGATTCACCATTTTAATGAACCGTTTTAGTGATTATTCACTAGGATTCACCAATGTAATTATTTTTTTTTACCAATTATCCATTAAGATTCGCTAGGATTTTACAAATTTTTGAATAATGTGCATAAGATTCGCCAAGGAAAATTAATATATTTTTCAAATAAAAGGAAAGATTTGCCAGGATTTTACACCTTTGCTGGGGGGGGGTTTCTTAAAGTTATCCCAGATGTTCACATCACATGATAGGTGATAAAAGAAAAATTTTAATCTTGGAAAAGTATGATGGTGGCATAATTTGTGGCAGAGGATGTATTTCTTTTGATGGTAAGCATAATACTGATGATGTTCATTATGTTTTAGGTTTGAAGCATAATATTTTGAGTGTTGGACAGATGGTTGATAAGGGATACAATCTTCAATTCAAGGATGGAAAGTGTAGCATATTGGGAAGTTCTAGAAATGTGACTGCTTTAGGTACTGAACTAAAAGGTAACATCTTTATTTGAATGCTGCTAGTAAAATTTGCTGAATTGCTCAAGTTGATGAAAGCTAGTTGTGGCATAGAAGAATGTGTCATATAAACTTTGAAAATATTATCAAGATAAGTTCCTCATAGGCTGTGAGAGATCTTCCTAAGTTGGTAAAGCCTACTAATGTCATATGCAAGGAATGTCAGTTAGGAAAAAAAACTAAGAATTTCATTTCGAAGCAAACAACATTGTTCAAATGAATTGTTGGAGCTTGTGCATACTGACTTGTGTGGTCCTCCTAGAATCAAAAGTCTACAAGGTTACATGTATTTCATGTTGCTTATTGATGATTACTCTAGGATGATGTGGGTTAATTTCTTAAGGGAGAAATTTGAAGCTCTATATAAGTTCAAAATCTTTAAGGTTATGGTTGAGATAGAGATAGGTCTGAAGATTAAGTGTCTGAGATAAGATAGAGGTGGTGAATTCACTTCCAATGAGTTTGATCCTTTTTGTGAAGAACATGGGATAAAGAGAAAACTATCTGCACCATGGACCTCTCAACAAAATGGATTTGTGGAAAGGAAGAACATGAAAGTTCTAGATGTTTCTAGGGCTATGATGCTGGAAGGAAATGTCCCTCATGTCTATTGGAGAGAAGCTATGAGTACTACTATTTATATCCTCAACCGGGTACAAATCAAAGGTAATATTGGTAAGACTTCTTTTGAGCTATAGTTTGGTCACAAGCCTACTCTTAAATATTTCAAAATCTTTAGGAGTAAATGCTATATCAAAAGAGATGAAGATATAGGAAAGTTTGATGCTAGAAGTGATGAAGGAATCTTTCTTGATTATTCTACTAAGAGTAAGGCCTATCGGTGCTACAACAAGAGATTGAATAAAATGGTTGAAATTTTAAATGTTAAGGTTGATGAAGACATTACTAGACCCTTCATAACCTGTGAATATGATTTTGATTATTAGATGATAGTACTAACAAAGTTCAAACTTTAAATCAAGTTCAAATCATTTCGGTGAATCAAGAAGATCAAGAAGAAGGAGATACTAGTGAAACCATAGAAGAGAGATCACAAGAGCCTAAAATTAAAGAACACTCTAAGACTCTAAGGTATGTGAGATTAAATCATTCAGAAAATCAGATTATAGGAGATAAGAATAAAGGTGTCGAAACTAGGAGAAGAATTGTAGAAGAATACTATTTTATTTCAAAGACTGAGCCAAGTAATGTGAATGAAGCATGCAAAGATGAACATTGGATTAAAGCCATGAAAGAAGAACTACATAAAATTGAGAAGAATAATACATAGATTCTTGTTCCTAGACCTAAAGACAAAAATGTAATTGGAACCAAATGGGTCTTTAGAAACAAACTGAATGAACAAAGTGAAGTTATCAGAAACAAAGCAAGACTGGAATGTAATGGATACTCTCAGATGGAAGGAATTGAATTTGAAGAAAATTTTGCTCATGTTGCTAGAATTGAAGCCATGAGACTATTTCTTGATTATGATGCTTACAAAAACTACTATGTTTATCAGATGGATGTCAAGTCAGCATTTATAAATGGTGAATTAGAAGAAGAGGTGTATATTGAGAAACCTAAGGAATTTCAATTGACTGATCAGGGAGATATGGTATGTTGGTTGAAGAAAGCATTGTATGGACTCAAACTACCCCTAGAGCTTGGTATGCTAGATTGGATAAGTATCTAGTGAAGCTTGGATTCAACAAAGGTATTTCTCATAGTAATTTATATTTCATGATTGATGATGATAAATATTTGTTTGTGGAAGTCTTTGTTGATGATATTATTTTTGGAGGAGATGGTGGTTTGTGCATGAAGTTTTCTAATGAGATGCATAATGAGTTTGAGATGTTAATGATTGGAGTGTTGAATTTTTTTTTGGGATTTCAAATTACTCAGTTAGATAAAGGAATCTTTATATCTCAGTCCAAGTATGTGAGAGAACTGCTAAAGAAATTTGGTATGGAAGATTCAAAGCTAGTTAGTACACCCATGGTGAAAAAATGTAAGTTGACACAAGATGATGATTCTCTAAAGAAAAATAAGACTAGATACAGATCAATGATTGGTGGATTTCTTTATTTGACTCAAACTAGACCTGACATCATCAATGTTGTATGAATTGTTGCTAGATTTCAAGCCGATCCTAAGGAATCTCTTGTGATTGTTGTGAAGATAATTTTCAGATAATTAAAGGGAACAATTGATTTTGGCCTATGCTATCCTAAAGATAACGATCTTACTTTGAGTGCATTTACTGATGTTGATTGGGTAGGAGATGTGAATGATAGGAAAAGTACTAGTGGTGGCACTTTTTTCTTGGGAAATAAGTTGATTTCATGGTTAAGTAAAAAGAAGAACATTTTTTCTTTATCTACTGCAGAGGTAGAATATATTGTTGCCACTAACAATTGTACTCAATTATTGTCGATGAGGCAGATGTTGAAAGATATCAGAGTTGTGTATGATGAACCTATTATCATATTTTATGATAATTCAAGTGATATAAAAATTTCTAAGAATCCGGTGTTGCATTCAAAGATCAAGCATATATATATAAAGTAACACTTTTTTGAGAGACAAAGTGAGTGATAAGGAAGTCAGACTGGAGTATGTTCCTACTAAGGAACAGATTGTAGACATCTTTACTAAGCCTTTGTCTAAGGATACTTTTGAGTATCTCAGAGGGAAGTTAGGGGTGATTACCCCTCCTAATCAAAATTAAGATGCATAGTCTTTGCATCAGTCTGTGCACTTCATAGTCATATC
The DNA here is from genome assembly GCA_007115665.2 of Sequoiadendron giganteum. Taxonomy (NCBI): domain Eukaryota; kingdom Viridiplantae; phylum Streptophyta; class Pinopsida; order Cupressales; family Cupressaceae; genus Sequoiadendron; species Sequoiadendron giganteum. Next base: position 61,266,635 of record CM021106.1, on the reverse strand, counting down.
TTGATCCAGATTGATCTTGTGGTGGTTGCTACTTAGGGGTGTACACATCTAAAAATGGTCACGGTTATTCAAAATGCTAATTAATTAAATATGAATTATTTAATTAATATTCTAAAGTCATCTACATATAAATAAATTTAATTATTTATTTATATTGTTCATTTTCCTAATTCTTCTAGTTTAATTAAATAAATAAGTTTATTTAATTATTGTTGCTTTCCTCTTAATTAAACTAAATAAATTTTATAATTATTTAATTTAATTATCATTTCATTTCTAAAGTTTGAATGTTTAAATTCAAAACAATGGAATATTTTGATTTCATCCCATATTTAAATTTTATATATTTAAATATCTTTTTCACCCCACTTAATTAAATATTGTAAAATATTTAATTACATTTATTTTTCACTTCCCATATAATTAAATATTAATTATTTAAATTATGGAAACTTATATTTGCACATGTCACATGAAATTAAATAAATTTATTTATTTAATTGAGCAATTATCCTCAAACTTCAACCAAATTTCATAAATCAAGATAAATGCCATGTTTGTCTCCATTTTTGAATGAGGATGGTCTTGTGGGTTGAAAAAATTCTTCCACTTTCCTCTCAACCTTCCACCTTTCTCTCAACCTCTCCATCTCTCACCGTTCATCTTCAAAAGTTTGAATTTCAACCGTCGATCCTCACCAACTTGATTCTTTCCTTTCAAAAATCTATAAAAACAACCATTTGGTAGGTAGATTTCATCCTAGATTTCATGTGTAGTTACTATAGTTGCATTCGAACCAACATTTCAGTATTATAGCAATAATCATAGCAATAGCATCTTAAGTTCATTTCATAGCTTGAATCATTAGCAATGGACATGCATTTTCAATCAATCTCATTCTCCTAAGTTATCATTTCAATAAGTTGCTGCATACACAACTGAGAGCCAACATCTTTAATCAAATCCTTGGAGATAGAGGACAATGGAACGAATTTGAAGAAGCTACTGTCATTAGAGTTTGAATTTATTTTTTATAATTAGTTTTCTTTCAATCTAATGTTTCATTGGTGTGTTATTTTACATTTCAATTGATCCAATAATTCTAGCAACACATTTTTGGCATGCACTGTGGGGCATCCCCCCCGTTATAATCTTTTTATTGCAAAATTTTCTAACAGGTGATGGACTAGAGTTGTGCTTTGGTGCATAGGAGCTTTTTTTTAGCTCATAGATGAACTATTTCAGTGCATCCCCGAACTGTTTCAGCGCATCCATGGACTATTTCAATGCATCCATGGACTGTCTTGGTGCATAGACGACCTATTTTCACGCATACCAGATTGATCTTTTTGTGCATTTAGCAACTATTTTGGCACATTGGGGGAATGTCTTAGCACATACAGGGGGTTTTGTAAAAATAAATTTTGATTCCGATGCCATCCACGGACAAAAATTTTCACTTCAGTTTTTAAATAAAATGAAGCAACCCTAGGATAGAAATTTAAAATCTAGAATTTACCAACCCTGGGATAGAAATTTAAAATCTGGAATTTATCAATCCTAGAATAATCACCAAACTTGTTTTTATGCTTGTTAAAATGAATCCAATGTTTGTTGTGAAGAAAAATCTTCACTTAGCATAGAAAATTGTCAATTTGGATTTAAAACTCAACCACTTGTTTGTTGTGATTGTGGGGTAATAGGTATATGATCTCCCTTTTACTGGGTGATCAGAACACCAGACTTACCTATTTCATTTTATGCATTTCCAACTTTATTGAATCCTTTAGAAGGCTTGTCGTAGTGGGAAAAAGTGCTCACCCTACAGGAACAACCTAAGTGGGAACAACCAAAGCTAGGTTTTCCAACCCACTATAATCAAAGGTGAATTTTGGGGAAACCCATATTCAACAGAAGTGAGCAAGATAACCATCTCCAACATCTTTGTTCTAAAGATTGGGAGGTATCCTAAGGGAGTTTATCTATTTCTACGCCAAACGAAAACCTTTACTATGAACCATAGTGTAGAAAGCCAGCCGTGTTAGTATCCAAACATCATTTCAAACATAGTGCAAGGGGAGGGAAGAATCTGACCCCATGAAACTCACCATATAATTGCCACGGATTGTTTACTCAAGGGATTCAATATCCACTTTCATCACCTTGAGTACACACTTGGAAAAGAAAAAAACATGGGCGCCTTCTAGGGGGTGATATGGTTGTGTGAGTCGACGTGATTTTAAGATGTGGGTTGTGGATGTTATGATGAACTATTTGACAAAATAAGAGTGAGTCTATTTGAATTGCTTATCTTGTGAAAAACCTATGGAAATCTCAAGAACATACACTCTTTGTTTAGATTTTAGGATTAACAAAACAAATGTCTGCTACTCTATGCTGTGTTTTTCACACTTAAATCAGATTAAGATCATCCAAAAATATCAAACTGTCCAAACATGTTTGTCTCAGAAGTTTAAACAGATATTTTAGCACATCATTGCTCTGTTTCGATGCATAGCTGGTCTGTTCCAGTGCATCTATGCTTTGTTTCAGTGCATTGCTGCTTTGTTTTGGTTCATCGCTGCTCTGTTTCAATGCATAACTACTCTATTTCAGTGCATATGTGCTCTATTTTGGTGCATCTGTGCTCTATTTTGGTGCATAGGTAGTCTGTTTTGGTGCATTTATGGTTTGTTTTGGCGCATTCATGCTCTGTTTTGGTGCATGTGTTTTTGAACCTAGGTAATTTTTTAGAAATTCATAGAATCAGTCATCTCAGTCTAGTCTTTTCCATGCTCAAATTTTGGAAGTCTGCAACTTTTTCCAAGAAGTCTCTAGAAAGGAAGATTAGAAAGCCAAAGAAATCTCTTGATTATAAGAAGTTATTGAAGAAGAGGAAATTTCTATACCAAAGTCAAAAAGTCTTGCTTGAACATAGGACCTTTATTCACCGATATCACAACTATGTTAGAGGTTTCACTGATGATTATGTTGTAGAACCTTTGTACTCATGAGCCTTTTTTCAAGGAAGAGCCCTTTCTCAAAGGCATAACCGCAGTCAGCATATTTTTTAGCTTTTGAAGGCAGCTATCTAAAATCTAAATGTAGATTTTATCACATAAACCAAGAAATAAAAACACACAAAAAAATAACAGAGAATTTAACGTGGTTCACCCAATATGGGCTACATCCACCAAACTGTAGCCATCTAATGATATTATTAACTAGTGCAAAACCCTATTACAATATTGTGAATAATCGCCTATTTCTTATCATACTGTAACTATATCCCAAACCCCTTATAAATTAGGGTTATACAAAATCAAGGTTTTTTCCCTTTTCGATGATTTTCCTTTTTTCGGTAATAGTGTATAGTATAGAATGATCAGTCACCCCATACCAACAATCTCCCACTTGGAGACTAATCAGGATCCACACCAAACAATCTCCCACTTGGAGACTGAACCTAGATGACACCGTTGTACTTACAACTCCCACTAGAAATAAGCACCTTGGACCCTGCTGCTCTGTTATACTTTAATTCAAACTTGAAGGCCAATCAAAGTTGAAGAGGAGCTCAACTTCTCCCTTATCACCACCTTAGTAAACATATCCACTAGATTTACATCTGTATGTATCTTTTCTAGCTTTACCTTTCCATCCTCCAACACTGGCTGAATGAAATGATACCTCAACTGTATGTGTTTGGTTTTAGAGTGCAAGGCAGAATTCTTTGCAAGATGTATAGCACTCTGGCTGCCTGTGAACAATTAATTTCCAGCCTGTTGTTTTCCCAACTCTTCCATGAAAAGTTGCATCCATATCATATCCTTTGTTGCTTCTGTTGCAGCCACATACTCTGCCTCTGTGGTGGATAAAGCAACCACCTTTTGCAACCGAGAAATCCAACTTACTATTGTCCCACCAATGGTAAATACATAACTTGTGGTACTCCACCTGGTATCGATATCCCCTACCAAATCTAAGTCAACATATCCTTTTAAATCTATATTAGAGCCCTCAAAACATAAATATTTATTCGATGTACCTCTCAAATACCTGAGAATCCATTTCACTGCATTCCAATGCTCAATTCCTGGATTGCTCATATACCTACTAACAACTCCTACAACATGTGCATACCATGGAATACATTAAACTACCTACAGCTGAAGCATATGGTACCTTGGACATTTTTTCTTCCTCCTCTTGTGTCTTTGGACACATATCCTTAGTCAATTTGACATGACTGGGCAAAGGTGTGCTGACAACTTTTGCATTCTCCATATGAAATCTCTGCAACACCTTTTTAACATAATCAGCCTGAGCTAAAAATAATTTTCTATTTTTCCTATCTATTGTAATCTTCATACCAAGGATTTGTTTTATTGCCCCCAAATCCTTCATAGCAAATGAATTTGCTAACTGTTGTTTTAACTCATTTATGTGATCCATGTTAGACCCCACTACAAGCATATCATCAACATATAAACATAAAATAATGTAGCTATCTTCACCTAACATCTTAAAGTAAACACAATGGTCTTAATTACACCTGTTGTAGCCTTGCTCAACCATAAAACTATCAAATTTAAGATACCATTGTCAAGGTGCTTGCTTCAAGCCATATAAACTTTTCTTCAATCTACACACTAGTTTCTACTTACCTTTGACCTCAAAACCTTGTGGCTGGTCCATATATATTTCCTCTTCCAAATCACCATGAAGAAAGGTAGTTTTAACATCAAGCTTTTCTAAATGCAAATCTTCAACAATTACAATACTTAAAACAGTACGAATAGAGGTCATTTTAACAACTGGAGAAAATATTTCATCAAAATCAATACCCTATTTCTGTGCAAATCCCTTTACAACTAATCTGGATTTAAATCTTTTCTTACCTCCATCCTCCTCTTTCATCCTATAAACCCATTTTTTTGTTAAAGCCTTTTTACCTACAGGCAACTTGCATAATTCCCAAGTTTGATTTTTCAGCAAGGAGTCCATTTCTTCTTCCATTCCATGCTCCCATTGAACCTTGGTATCGACCTGCATAGCTTCATGATAACATTCTTGTTCACTAGCTTCAGTCAATAGAATAGAGTACAATGAGGGAGAAAATCTTTCTGGAGGTCTACTTAACCTTGAAGATCGTCTAACATTCAATGGAGTTTGTGGTATTTACTGTTGCTATTGTTGCGGAGCATGAGGATCCATTGAAACTTCATTGTTTGGAGTATCATCCAGCACTGTATAATCATCTTCTTTCTTCTCATGCTGCTACAACTGATCTTTGTACAACACTTTCTCATTGAATATAACATCCCTGTTTCTCATAATTTTTTTATTTTCAAAATCCCAAAGCCTATAACCAAATTCATCAATGCCATATCCAACAAATATACATTTCCTTGATTTTGCATCAAGCTTGGTTCTATTTTCAGAATCTACATGTGCAAATGCTTCACAACCAAAGGTTTTCAGAAAAGAATAACTCACCTTCTTACCTGTCCATGCTTCCTCTGAAATACCACAACCCAAAGGATTAGATGGACCTCTATTAATTAAATAAACAACAGTGTTTACAACCTCTACCCACATGTTTAAAGGAAGCCCAACATGCAATCTCATAGTCCGTGCATGCTCCATTATTGTTCTATTCATGCGCTCAGGCACGCCATTTTCCTGTGGAGTCCTTGGAACCATTTTTTGCCTACAAATACCATTAAAGGAACAATAATCTTCAAACTCTTTACTGCAATACTCACCACCATTATCAGATCTAGGACATTTTTATCTTTTTACCCGTCTCATTCTCAACCAAGCTTCTCCATTTTTTAAAAGTTTCAAATATATCAGATTTCTACCTAATGAAATAAATCCATACCTTCCTAGTTGCATCATCAATGAATGTGACATAATAATGAGAGCCACCAAGATAATATACCTGAGCTGGTCCCCATACATCCATATGCACAAGCTCCAATTTTTCATCTTTCTTTTGTTTCCCATCCTTGAGAAAAGTAACTCTCTTTTGTTTTCCATACACACAACTTTCACAAAAATCCATATTAACACATTTTAGACCTGGTAAAAAATTCTTTGAATGAAGTACTTTCATACCTTTTGCACTCATATGCCCAACTCTGTTATGCCATAGTGTTGATTCAAAATTCTCAACAACTATTTGATTTTCTTCATGCTGAACTTCATCAGCTGTTCCTGAACATTGATTTTTATTTGCAATAGCTAAAGTAGAAGGAACAGTATGACCTGTACAAAGATTTAAGGTGCCTACTTTCACACCTTTTGCTACCACTAAAGCACCTTTCGTAACCTTCCAATTTTTATCACTAAATGTAACAACACAACCTTCATCATTTAGTTTCCCTATTGAAATTAAATTTCTTTTTAGCTTTGGAACGTGCCTTACCTCATGTAGTAGCCAATGATTCCCATTCTGCAACTTAATCTTGATGCTTCCCTTTCCAAAAATCTGACAGGGTTCATTATCTCCCAAATAAACCAGCCAAAAATCCCCTTGGACATAATTAAGAAAATAATTTCTATGGGGTGTAGCATGAAATGAAGCCCCTGAATCTAACACCCAAGAATCATCAACATTGTCAAGAGAAAGAATCAAAGCATCCTCATCAAATTTATTACTTACCACATTTGCCTCTTTATTTCCTTCCTTTTCATCTCCTTCTTTATTTTTCCGAGACCAACAATCTTTCTTTAAATGACCTGGCTTACCACAGTACCAACAATCCCTCTTGTCTCTAGATTGGGACCTTCTGTAACTTTATTTTCCTCGTGACTTCCCACGGCTTCCAAAATTGTTTCTTCTCTCCTTTGTTCTACCCCTACTTTCTGCATTCAAAACACTGCCTGATGTGGATGTTCCACCTGAGCTTTTCCTATGAATTTCCTTGCTCAAAATAACACCAACAACATCATCAAAATTCAATGTATTCAAACCAGAAACAGAACTGCTAACCATTACCAAGCTATTCCAAATTTCAAGCAAAGAACACAGAATCAAAGGATCCCTAACTTCTTCATCAAAGTTTACTTTTACATAAGTTAATTTACTGGTAACCTGATTAAACTCATTTAAATGATCAATAACTAACCCACCTTCTACCATTTTCATATTAAATAAACACTTTATAATAAATACCTTATTTGAAGCGAAAGGCTTTTCATATAACTTCGCTAGGGTTTCCATCAACTCTAGAGTTGTCTTTGTTGTTGTAGTATTGAATGCTACTGATTGTGCCAAGCATAAACAAATACTACCAAGTGCCTTTCTATCCAAAATATCTCAACCCTCATCTGACATTGATGTGGGTTTCTTGGTTTTCCCTTCCAATGGCCGCCATAAATCCTTCTAATAGAGATAGTCATCCAACCGCATCTTCCATAACTGATAGTTCAGCCCATTGAACTTCTCAACCTTCAACTTACCCTCATCTGCCATTGCTCCCACTTAGCCATGAGACTCCCACTCAACCGTGAGACTTTCCTATAGACGATAATCAAAAAACAACCCGCTCTGATACCACTTGTTAGGTTTTGAAGGCAGCTATCAAAAAGCTAAATGCAGATTTTATCACATAAACCAAGAAATAAAAACACAGAAAAATAACATAGAGAATTTAACGTGTTTCACCCAATATGGGCTACATCCACCAAACCACAGCCATCCAATGATATTATTAACCAGTGCAAAACCCTATTACAATATCATGAATAATCACTTGTTTCTTAACATACTATAACTATATCCCAAACCCCTTATAAATTAGGGTTGTACATTATAGAATGATCAGTCGTCACATACCAACAATATTCGTTCTTTTTATATTCCCCAACCTACAATTATGTATGCTACTCATCCCAATCAAATTCTACAATAGAGAACTCAAGCACATTAGGTATTCATCAAATCCATCTTTTTACAAAGCTACAAACAAAACCTCACAAAGTGCAAAATCATCTTTATTTTTGATCTTTGGTTTAATTCCCGCAAACATGATTTTCATCCTTTCAATCAGGGAATCACGAGCTAAAGATTAAAAATCTTTTAAGTCATAGAATCTTCATTCTATCCTGATTTTCATATGCATCAAAATTGCACTATTTCATTCTTTTGATCAAAGTTAGTAGAAATTGGGCAAAGCTTATGCCTATTGTCATGAGATCTTGAAAGCACATAGAAAAAGATGAAATATAAAGTATAGTAAGCAAAATGGGTGATAATAGTGAAAGGGAAGAGAACCCCTTTCATAATTCTAAAAATACTAAAGAGATAATGGAAGAAAAGCTCCAAGAAGCAGAGAAGGATCCCCAATTCCATACTCTTATGGAAAAGATTTTAGAACGAAACAAGGAAAGCTATTTCCTTTCATTAGCTAATCAAGGAGCTAAGTTACCTGCCGATTTTGATACAAAAGGGATTAAATTGAATACTGAAACTCTTCCTAATGATTTTACTGCCCTTACTCAATAGATAAAAGAGTTACAAGGGGAAATAAAAGAAATGCAAGGGGGTACAACAAAGAAGTATGTTTTGGATGACATATGTCCTTATCCATTTGATAGGAGTATTCAAATGATTCATTTTCTAAAACATTGTGAAATCCCTAATTTTGATAGGTATAATGGGAAAACTAACCCCATCAAACATGTGAGGGATTTTTGAAATATGAGCTTAGAATTTGCTCATGAAGATATGTACTTAATGCTATTGTTTCCACGAAGTCTAGGTGGACAATCCATGGAGTGGCTTTCAAAGATCACTCCCCCCATCAAAACCTTTGAGGATTTAATAAACAAATTTATATCACAATACTCCTACAACATCCAACACCAGATAACCATGCTTGATCTTTGTAAGGTGAAACAAAAAGTAGGGGAATCTTTCACTACATTTTTGCAAAGGTGGAGAAGGGTGTTTGCTAGATACTCTCGCCCTGTTCCTAAAACATAAAAGATGGAGATCTTTATCGATAGTCTAAATCAAGAGATGAGTTACAGACTAAACCTTCATTGTTCTCAATCATTTGAAAAATTGATTGAAAATGCGATTACTATTGAAGGTGCTTTGGTCAAGCATGGGGTTATGAAAATTGATAAAGAGGGTTCAAATTCATACAACAACAACAACAACCATAGTAACAACAATGACAAGTCACAATTTTGGACTCAAAATAAAAATGTTGTGAATGATGGGGTAGTAGATGCTAACAACTTAAATGTGAAGCCTACCTTCCTTAATGTGTCAAGTGTTCAACATAGCAATAATGCTGGAAATTCTAGTACCCAAGGTAATGTTTCCAATCAAGGGAATATGACCAATAATCATGGAAATAATTTTGGCAATAATCAAAATTCAAATGTGCCTAGGTCTTCATATTTTTTGAATCAACAGAGTTTCAATCCCTTGGGCCAGTCTTTGGAATCTATTCTCAAAGAACTATTGAATCAAAACACTATTAAATTTCCACCACAAAGAGACTATGAGCCTCGAGTTAAACCACCATCGTGGAATGACTCACAGTTTTGTGATTATCATAGGTGTTAAAGTCATAAGACAAACAATTGCCGAGGGTTAAAGAATATTGTTCAGGATTTGATTGATAACCATACCATTATGGTTGAGGGACATAATGCCAATAATGACCATCAAGCATTCAAGGATCCTCTCCCCAATTATCAAAAAGGGGAATCTTTGGGTGATAAGGGCAAGAATGTTAATTATGTCCATGACACCATTATCAATCATATTTATACTGACGATCAGCAAATCAATGTTATCTGAATCAAAGGTAAGCAAGAATATCAAGAGTTCAATGCTATGACAAGGGGACAAGCCAAAATAATTGTAAAAGGAAGCTCATCTAAGGGTATGTGCAGGATCATGATGGGCCAAAAAGTGGCGATATGTAAGTGATATGATGGCCCATGTGGCTGACAACTTTTTTTTTACCCAAAACTAATGAAACGAAAAGGGTTTTTAAAGGAGATTCTTTGCTTTCCACCAATATAAATTATGATTTACTTTGAATTTAATAACTAATTATTATTCATTTTCTATTTGAATTACGACTAAAGTCCTGATTGATAGGCTGATTGGAAAACATCTATAGCTTTCAAAGGGTGTCACATTTTTTGAATCTAAAACATGTGTCACATTCTATGCTTCACATAATATAGGATTAAAAAAAAAAGAATTGAATTTCATGAGTTTTTGACCAAGTTAAGGTGGTCAGACGTATGAGTTTTTATATTTTTAAAAATTTGTAATAAGAAAATCATAATTAATTATTTACTTAGAAAAAAATTACAAAAAAATATGAATCACATTAGGACATGAGTCTTCTACTTATATAAAAAATATTATCATATTATTGTGGTTAGGGTGGTCAGACAAATGTCCTCTTCTTATTTTTTCCCTGAAATTTAAGTACTACTGCATTGAAATTTCAAAATTTCACTAAATATATTTTTTTTAAACAAAAATAAACCTAGTATTTTAGAAACTACATTCAATTTGCAACAGATTCTATTGTTACATATTTTTTAAATAATATAGTTAACTTATTCAATTTCTTACATCAAGTTTCCTAACTCTATTTTTTCTGAATTTTATTGCCACTTAAGGGCATATTTTTTCCGTGATGATCTTGCACATGCCCCTAAAGTGACAATTCCCCCTCCAAGTCAATACAATTTGGTTGATCAACTATGAAAAAAATCAGCCCAAATTTCTATCTTGGAACTCTTAAAATTGTCACCTACTCATAAGGACATTCTAGAAAAGGCACTTGTTGATACAACTGTATTCCCTGATCTGGATATCAATAAATTTCAACCCATGGTGGGACACTTGTTCTCATCCACATGTTTATCCTTATCTAAAAAGGATGACTCATCCATAACCCATCCACATAATTCATCACTCTACTTAGAGGTCATGGTTCACAAAGCTCGCATTAGACGTATCCTAATAGATGGGGGAGCCAGATTAAACATTTGTACTTTAAAATTAGTCCTAGCTTTGCAATATTCAGAAGAATCTATAGATCCACAAAGAAATATTACAATCAAGTCATATGATGATGAGGAAAGAACTTCCAAGGGCCTTATCATGTTACCAATTAGAGTGGGACCTTTTGTCAGGTTTTAGATCGGTAAATAACCTATAACATACTCTTGGGTCGTCCATAGATCCATGACATGCAATATATTCCATCTACTTATCACCAATACTTGAATTTTCCATATGATGGATAAGAAATAACAATACCTGCTGATCACATTAGTAGTCCAACTTGTTCTAACCTAAGAGCAACTCATGACACACTCATCCCACATAATAGAGAGGCCTTGGCCATCTCTACCTCCAAGTACAATGAGCAAGCAAGAGAAATGATAAGTAATTTTGGCACCAAGCTAAAATTGAAAGATAATGGAGTGGGAGAATATTCTTTCTCTCCCTCTAATTTACCCATATCTCCAAGATCCCATGGTCAACCATCAACATCCATATAGCAGGCTATGACAACTCTAGCCTCAGCTTCAGTTCCCATCACCAAGTTTAATGGGATATTTATCAAAGAAAATGAAATGGAAGATAGAGCTATCCTTGATTGGCTCTATAAAGATGACGAAGAATCAATACAACATGTCAAGTTACCCACATAAAAATATAGAAAAGGGTATGCTATTATGCAACAAATGGGTTATGGAGGAAATGGCCCTACAGGTAAAAGAAAAGAGGGTATTGTTGAACCTATCCAACTGAAAACAATGCACCCAAAGGATAAGACTGGGTTAGGATATGGTGAACATACAAAGGAGGAAGTAGTACAAAGAATGTCTAAAGAGGAGTTAGCTGAAACAATCCTAAGAATTCAAGTAAAAAATTCTGACACTGACTCCAATGAATATGAATGGGATGACGTCTCTAATGATACATTATTGATAGAGAAAAGGGTGGATAATATACACAAATTAACACCCGCATTCTTACAAGGGGAAAGCTCAAGGCCTCCGCTTGATTACATTCTACAAAGCAATCATGACTCAAGTGAGACCGATTCGATTCAAAGTGAGATAGATCATCCATAGGTTGATACCATCCTAGACCTCTCCCATAATGATGTTAACAATAGCATCATGACTCTAACGGCTAGTGACCTTTCTCATCCTAATGATCCATTTCCTTTGGTCTATCCCGAACTCATTGATGTCCCAACTTTTCCTAATGACGAGACCATCATAAAATTTCTTTGTTCATCCCAACAAGAAACAAGTTCCACCAGGGAATTACATGATCAGAGTTTTCAACAAGAAAGTGCCAAGTTTCCTAGCTATGAAATAAATAATATAAAAGAAAGATCTAATGTTGAAAACCTAAGAAAGGCAGTATTAGATCAAGAAAAGAGAAAAATAAAAAGTGTATCCAATAGTGAAAACCTTTCAAAGGTGCTAGAGGATGGGAAACTTGACACTCTCCTGGAACATTACTAGGAAAGTTCTTCTATTCTAATAGAACCAACAAAGGAACTCAACATAGGTATCATAGAAAATCCCAAAGTCTTGCAATTGGCTGCATCTCTAACAAAAGGGGAAATACTAGGATTCACATAATTTCTCAAGAACAACCAAATCATTTTTGCATGGTCCTATGTAGATATGCTTGGATTAGATCCAAATCTCATCATGCATCATCTATTTATCATGCCAGGGGAAAATCCTGTAAAACAAAAACTCAAAAAAATGCATCGACATGTTGCATTATTGGTTAAAGAGGAATTAAAGAAGCTTTTAGATGTTGGATTCATTTGGTCTAGTGACTATGTAGAATGGATCTCCAATATCGTACTTGTTTCAAAGCCAGATGGAAGGATTAGAATTTGTACACATTTCAAAGATTTGAACAAGCCATGTCCTAAAGACAATTTTCCTCTACCAAACATAGATATGATTGTTGATTTGACTACTAGACATGCAATGTACTCATTAATGGATGGATTTTTAGGATACAACCAGGTAAAGATTGCACTAGAGGATCAGGATAAAACAACGTTCACATGTCCTTGTGGTACCTATTGCTGGAACGTAATGCCATTTGGGTTGAAAAATGCAGAAGCTACATACCAATGTGCAATGACAATGATTTTTCATGATATGATGCATACATTCATGGAAGATTATGTTGATGAACTCCTCGTCAAATCTAACACCAGGGAATGACACATAGATATCTTATTGAAATTTTTCAAAAGAATGGGACAATTCAAAGTGAGACTTAATCCAAAGAAATGTGTCTTTGGAGTGAAATCTGGAAAGCTATTAGGTTACATTGTATCAGAAAATAGAATTGAAGTGGATCTGGCTAAGGTTCAAGAAATTATTGATATGCCACCACCAAGGAACATTAGTCAACTATGCTCTTTGCAGGGATGATTACAATCCATTTGAAGATTCATTGCTTAACTAGTGGATAAAAGTTTACCATTTACACATCTCTTACATAAGAATGTTGCATTTAAATGGGAGGACAAATGTGAATTAGCGTTTGATCAGATAAAGTAGTATCTAATGAATCCACCAGTATTAACTCCACTAGTGCAAGGTGCACCACTCATATTGTATAATTATGCCACAGAAGTATCCCTAGGAGCATTATTGGCACATGAAGAAAATTCAGGAAAGGAGAGAGAAATTTATTATATCAGTCGAACCTTGACAAGTCATGAGCTAAATTACACCTTCATTGAAAAATCTCACTTAGTAGTGGTGTTCACTTCTCAAAAGTTATGAAACTACATGCTAACTCATATAGTAAAGCTTGTGGCTAAGATTGACCCACTCAAATATCTTCTAAGTAAGGCAACCTTAATTGGCAAGTTGGCTAAATGGGTTATGATCCTAAGTGAATTTGATATTTATTATGTGGATCAGAAAGCTATAAAGGGACAGGTAATTACAGATCAGCTAGAAAAAGCACCAATACCAGTAGAACACCCCATACACATTGATTTTCTTGATGCCGATGTATTCACAATAGTTATCAAGTAGTCATGGGCACTCTACTTTGATGGTTCCTACACTCAACATGGTTCAGAAGTAGGGATTCTTTTTATTACACCTCAAGGACATACAATTCCAAAATCTTATCAGTTAATGTTTCCTTGCACAAAAAACATAGCTAAGTATGAGGCATTAGTAATTGGCATGAGAATTGCAGTAGACTAGAAAATCATAGAACTTCAAGTTTTTGGTGATTCACAACTTGTTCTAAACCAAATCAATGATGAATATCACACTAAGGATGACTAGTTGATACCTTACAAAAAGATAGTGGACAATTTTAAGAAATAATTTTTTGATATCAAGTTCATACAGTTTCCACGTATTGATAATAAAGCATCAGATGCAATGGCTACAATCGCCTCTCTACTCTAGTTGACAAAGAATCAAACACGGTACAATTTCCTAGTGGAACAATTGTTTTCTCCCTCCTATGACAATCCATAAACTCAAATCATTTGCCATCTAACCAGTTCTGATTCTCCCTTATATGGCCAAATTTACACTTACCTAAAGGATACTATTTTACCTTTAGACTTGTCTAGGAATCCGAAAAGAAATTTCATGCGTCAATCATCTCGTTACACCTTAATTGCTGATGTCTTATACCGACGTGGTCTAGATGGTACCCTCCTTAGATGTCTCGAATGTGATGAATTTGAAAAGGTGTTACAAGAGGTACATGGTGGAATATGTGGGACACACTCAAGTGGACTAACCTTAGCAAAGAAACTTGTTCGAATGGGTTACTATTGGTCGACCATGGAGAAGGAATCATTCATCTTTGTGAGGAAATATGCAAAATGTAAGATTCATGGGAATCTCATTCATGCTCCTACTTAGGAATTAAAACCCTTCACCACAACGTGGCCTTTCGCTCAGTGGGGATTGGATCTAGTTGGCAAGATACACCCATCATCTTCAAATGGACATAAATTCATCATTACAACTATTGAGTATTTCACTAAATGGATTGAAGTTGTTCCCCTAACAACTGTTACTAGAAAAAAAATCTCTTCATTTATTTTGAACTATATCATCTATCGATATGGTATTCCCAACTCCATTATCATAGACAATGGAAGACCCTTTAAAAATCAGGATGTTGATGAGCTATGTGAAATATTTTGTATCCAACACAAGTTCTCTACACCTTACTATCCACAAGGGAATGGTCAAGCTGAAGCTTCAAACAAAACAATTCTAAAGATTTTGAAGAAAATAGTGAATGAAGCAGGTCATGACTGGCATGTCCAATTAAATCCAACATTATGATCATACAGAACAAGTATCCGCACACCAACAGGTGCTACTCCCTATGCTTTGGTCTATGGAGAAGAATCTATTTTACCACTAGAGGTTGAGATTCCTTCACTTCGAGTATCACTAAAGGGGTTAATCAATGATGAATACTACAAATTATCAAGGTTGCAAGAGCTAGAACTGCTAGATGAATGACGTCAAAGTGTAGTTAATCACTTGAAGGGATATCAACAATTTATGTCCCGCAACTACAATCACAAAGTCAAACCATGAAATTTTCAAGTAGGTGACTTAGTTCTCAAAGAAAACCCTCGTATTCAAAAGATTGGGAAAAGAAAGGAAAGTTCAAACCTAATTGGTTGGGCCTTTTCATTATCATTGGAGCATATGGATCAAGGGCATATCAGTTGTCAACAATAGAAGGGGGCCTATTTGAATACCCAACCAACAACACTCATCTGAAGAAGTTTTATGCCTAAAAATACAAAACATACAAAAAATATAAAAAATAAATAAAAATCAAAATAAAAAATAGAAGAAAATCATTGCCTTGATGAAAACCTGGCAAATAGGCATCTTGGTAACAACAAAAAAATCATAAAATCAAGAAAAAGTGTAATAAAAACAAATAGTGAAAACTTGGCAAACATGCTTTGTTTTTTATTTTGTTAAGCTCTCTTATCTATTGGGATTCATTCTGCACATCCATCTTTCATTAGCATCACATGCATTCCATACCATCACTTTTGAATCATGCATCACAACATTCCCTTGAAACAACAAGACTGTCATCATGGCTTGATGATTAGGGTTATCCTTAGTAGTAGTTGTATACAATAGGAGTCAAAGTACAGGGTCACTAGGGGGAGGGGAAATTCTCTTCTTGGAGCTTTCTATCAGGCAATTGGCAACATGTGTCAAGAATAAAAATATCAGAAATAACAA
Source organism: Sequoiadendron giganteum (assembly GCA_007115665.2). Taxonomy (NCBI): domain Eukaryota; kingdom Viridiplantae; phylum Streptophyta; class Pinopsida; order Cupressales; family Cupressaceae; genus Sequoiadendron; species Sequoiadendron giganteum. Next base: position 61,250,321 of record CM021106.1, on the reverse strand, counting down.
ACTTGCCCAATTACAACGAGGCTACATGACTGATTTGATAGATAAACAAATTGAATGATTTTAATCTGAATAAAATGAATGATAAACTTAAAGCATAAGTTGCAATTGTTGTTTTATTTGATGACATCATATCTTTGGAGTGATTCAATGATATACTGAACTAGAATCACAAGGAAGAGTATGATTTTTCTTTGCTTGCTGTCTATAAGATAACCACTAGTATTGTGCAAATTTGTCATGGGACATGCTCTAAAACGTATCATTGATGACATTTCAAAATTTTCATTAGAAAATGGTTAACTTTTGTCTGTTTATGCAAACAATACTCAAGTCATCTTGGTTCAATTATACCTCGATGCTTGTATTAATTTTCTACATAACATCATGAAAGCAGTACTCAGGTCATCATTGGTGCTAACATACCCTTTGATTTGATGCTTGTACTAAATTTCAACATATCAAAAGGCTGAATGATGAAAATCAAGCACAACATGAAATGACAAAAAGGAGATGGTTCATTACTGCATTCTAGGACTGCATAATTCATTTACATTTTGGGGGATTGTTTAAATAGATTTTTGAGGGATGGTCAAATTCCCCTATATCTTTTCAAACAAAAATTGAGTACAACTAGACATTTGTTACATCTCATTCCATTATCATACATATCATTTCACCAACACTCATTTGGGGTATCATTATTATTTGCATTAGCATTTTGCATCATCATTTCATTGTTGTTATCATTTTAGTTCATCATATTCATATCATGTGCATAATTCATTTACTCATTGATAATTCATCTCATATTACATCATTTTTCATAAAAAATTACATTTACATTTTGATTCACATCATATCACATACACATACATTTATAATAAGATTGCATCCATTTCATTTCTAATCATCATTTAAGTTGTCATTTTTATATCATATTGTTTCATCCTTATCATTATTTTACCCATTCATTACATATTAACCATCTCATTACATATTACGTTTTTCATAATCATTTCACTTCATATAACTTAGGTCCCATTCATTTAGTTTGCATCATATAATTTTCATATCAGACATATCATCTCATTAAAAGAATTCACCATTGCATCATTACATCTAGCATTAATTTCATTCCTTACATACATTATAAAGGAAAATTATTGCATCATATATCATCATGTTAGAATCATTTCATCACAACACATCCTACATTATCATACATAAAATAAAATAAAATCATTTACATGATCATTTGCATCATCATACATCAAGAAAATAATACATGACATGGCATATAGAAATAAACATGCATCCATAATAATGGATACATAAATCATCCATAACACATGCATAATCGAATCACCACTGCATCTCATAAATCTCATCAAAACAAATTTCTAGGAGTACAAGGATATAAAATGTTGCAACAAGATATATCAAATACAATGAATAAATGTGTCAAAATGTTCATCATTGAGGGGCATTTGGCCGAGGCACATGACTACTACTATCTCTTGAGGTAGTAGGTCTCGCAAGATCTTTGCTCCTTGAGGCTCTGATCTCTTGTTTGGCTGGTTGACCCACACTCCTGCTAGCACTCCTGGAGTGACTACATGAGTGGGTCCGAGACCGAGTACCTAACTATGTGAAGGAAATCCTCCTCTCGGGTGGTACTGCCTCGAAGTATCTCATCCTATAATTCTCGGCCTCTCGAGCAGTCTCCAAACCCTCTACCAAAACCTCTCCAATAGAGGTGCTCTCGACTGATTTGAGGAGTCTCTTAGCTACCCCCTCAGCCTGTATACACCTCTCTGAAAGTTGTCTCGCTCTGCCATAAGTTGAGCTATCTGTGCATCTAGAGGTTGTGGTTGTGCAACCTGTACCTACAGCTAACTGAAAGTCACCTGTGCCTGTGCTAACTGAATCTGAAGAGTCTGAACCTCTGCCTGCAAGATATCAATCTGTCCTTGTGAGGGAGCCCTGATAATTATCCATGGAGCTGAAGTACTCAGTTGATCCACCACTCTCGATGTCTACGGCCTCGTAATGAAGGGTACATCAAAGAAAAACCTCTACCTCTACTCCCACCATCTCCATCATCCTCGTCATCACCGTTATCCCTTGAGTCATCTGACTCCTCCTCCTCCATCTCCTCATCCTCCTCCTCCTCATCCACATCCATGGTTACCCCACCTATATCCTCAGCCTGTGCCCCTACTTCTGTTGGTACCTGTGCCTATGCCTGACCCTATGGCTGCCCTACTACTGCCTGTGCCTGTGGTTGACGTCGTGCTCATTGTATCATTGGTCCTCGCAATAATGGAGCAGGCTCCTCTAGACTAGTAAATCTAGGAAAGGGATGTGTGTAAAAATATGTTGCATACTCATCTGTCATCCCTGCATCTGTAACCTCTGGATGTATGGCCAAAAAATATGGCTGCAGGTCTAGATACTCTACTCTGACAACCTCAATCATCACAATAGGATCCCATTCTGGCACATCCTCTCGTTGCCTGACATAGTGTGCCACACCCTGTGGCATCATCTACACTAATCCAAACTGCCTCATGACCCTCATCGCTAGAAACCGCTCAATAATAAAAGGAGTCCACCCAATCAGGTATCTCAATCTCATGCAGTAAGGTAACTCTATATCATCTGCCTCCCATAGATCACAATCCACATATGGTCTCTAAATGACTATATCCAAATCATCTAGCACATGACACAAATACTCTAACTTTCCCAACCTCAGATGGATAAGGGGACTTGTGTAGGCATAAAGATATGGAAACCCAAAGGGACGATCTCTCCAAAAAATGGGATGAGTGATGGAAAAATGCTCCCATGAAAATATCTGTAAAAGAGTAACTCCACAGGAGAGACTCTTCCCATCTGTGTATACGACCTGATGAAGATCATGGTATAGATGGGAAAGCATACATGAGCCCCATGCATATCTAGTTTAGTGGAGAAGCATATCCTCTAGGATCCTACCCCAACCAAATGATAGTCCCTTTTCCCTATGATCAGGACAAAGGAAATCACCGATGAATCCTGCTAACACTAAAGGTAGTGGGGCATAGCTATCCACCATCTCCTTCCAGGGAATCTCATATCTGGAGACATGAGGATCCTGGAAGACTCGTCTCAAAGCATCGGTCCCTCCAATCTCCTTGTAATCGTAGATCACAAGCTCACTAACTACACAAATACCTAGGATCCTGTACACATCCTTCGAAGTCACGGTAATCTCTCCTATGGGAAAATGAAAGGTGTTATGCTCGCTATGCCACCTCTCAGCTAACGTAGTCAACAATGGTTTGTTGACCTGATATTGTGGGATCCTCAACAGTGGACTCAAACCACACTGGTATATCACCTCTAATTCATCTTGTGACAGTCGAGGAATCATCTCCCATGTTTGAGGAAATCTCTCTCTAATATGGAGGATGTTAAATTCCTCTTTTATGACATTACAAGGAATCATGCAAATCAATCAGCAAGGGATATATCAATCAATCAGTACATCAAGCAAGTTTAATCAAATCAATCAAATCTTATTTGTTTCCTCAAGTAGGAAGGCAAGTAAATTTTTCATCTATTTTTGTCTTTCAATTGTGAAAGCAATTCTATCTATCATTTCTACTATTTGTCTTTCATATTGCATGGAAACAAATTTAACAGTCAATTGACTTAACATCATTACTATTTGTCTTTCAAATAGGAAAGCAAATTTATCAGACCTATTTGTTCTTCAAGCATGAAGAAAAGTTTATCAAATCAAGCTAATCTATTCATGATGTTATTCAAAAGCATAAAATCTATTGTCTAATCTAGCAACAATCATCACGTACTTATCAAATTTTATTCAAAATTTCAAATTCGAGAAAAATTCATGGATGAGCCAAAATAGTCAATCAATGCGCTAAACCATGGATATGCAACTTTAAACCATGGATGCACTAAAATAGACATTGGATGCGCTAAACTATCTATGCACTATTTTATCAAGTGTATGCGCCAAACCAGTCATCCTATGTGCCAATTTACCCTATGCACTAATCTAGCATCATACGCTGAAAACATTTATGTATGTGCTACTTTAGGTATCTTATGCACCATTCTACGCTATGCGTGACTATTTCACATCTATGTGCTACTTTGTATGCACAAATTTATCTAGCCTATGCACTATACTATGGCTCGTATGCGCTAAAACAAGATGTGAAAATTTTAAAAAGTCCAAAAAAAAGCGAAAACCAATCAAAAAAATTTATGAAGAGGATCAAGTTGACTTACTGGAGGTTCGTATGCGGCTGGTCTTTGATACCGGTGGGATCACTTGAATCTATGGCACTCATAATGGATTGGCATCTTGTTTTTACCTCTCAAAGCTCTCAAAATTACCAAAGGTTACTGTTCAAATGACAATGACTTTTCACCTTTTCTACCTTTTAAGGGGGGTAAAAGTGTGAAAATATTCATTTTTTTGCAAAAAAAAGCGCTATTTTGAGAGTTAAATTGCTAATTTTTCTCCGAAAATCATTTCAATTCTTTCATCATGCGATTTATCTCTCGAGGGGGCATATAGCATCATCAGTCAATTTTTCCAAATTCAGGGGAAAATTCTTTGAAGCAATGCGTAAAACACATCACTTCAAAGAGGGGCAAAATGTACACATCTAAAAATGGTCACAGTTATTCAAACTGCTAATTAATTAAATATAAATTATTTAATTAATATTCTAAAGTCATCTACATATAAATAAATTTAATTATTTATTTATATTGTTCATTTTTCTAATTCTTCTAGTTTAATTAAATAAATAAGTTTATTTAATTATCATTTCGTTTCTAAAGTTTGAATGTTTTAATTCAAAACAATGGAATATTCTAATTTCATCCCATATTTAAATTTTATATATTTAAATATCTTTTTCACCCCACTTAATTAAATATTGTAAAATATTTAATTACATTTCTTTTTCACTTCCCATATAATTAAATATTAATTATTTAAATTATGGAAACTTCTATTTGCACATGTCACATGAAATTAAATAAATTTATTTATTTAATTGAGCAATTATCCTCAAACTTCAACCAAATTTCATAAATCAAGATAAATGCCATGTTTGTCTCCATTTTTGAATGAGGATGGTCTTGTGGGTTGAAAAAATTCTTCCACTTTCCTCTCAACCTTCCACCTTTCTCTCAACCTCTCCATCTCTCACCGTTCATCTTCACAAGTTTGAATTTCAACCGTCGATCCTCGCCAACTGGATTCTTGCCTTTTGAAAATCTATAAATATAGCCATCTGGTAAGTAGATTTCATCTTAGATTTCATGCATAGTTACTATAGTTGCATTCAAACCAACATATCAGCATTATAGCAATAATCATAGCATTAGCATCTTAAGTTCATTTCATAGCTTGAATCATTAGCAATTGACATGCATTTTCAATCAATCTCATTCTCCTAAGTTGTCATTTCGACAAGTTGCTGCATACAATACTGAGAGCCAACATATTTAATCAAATCCTTGGAGATAGAGGACAATGGGATGAATTTGAAGAAGAGTTTGTCATTAGAGTTTGAATTTATGTTTTCTAATTAGTTTTCTTTCAGTCTAATGTCTCATTGGTGTGTTAGTTTACATTTCAATTGATCAACTAATTCTAACAACAGAAGGGGGAGTAGTTAGATGATTCAGATTTGTGGTTCACAGCTTGTGTACCTTTTCCATTATGTCAAAGGGGGAGAATACTAATGTGAAACACCATAGGGGGAGAAGAATAGTGTGAAAAACCTTGAAAAGAACTAAGGGAGAGAAGATCAATATATAAAGGGGAGATTGTTGGTTGTTTTGATGGTGTCTTTTTTTTCACATCATGTGTTGCCATCAATGTCAAAGGGGGAGATTGTTGGATGTTGTGGTTGTATTGTTGATATGTGGTTGTTTTTAATGTCAACACTACTAATAAAATATGTTGAGGATATTGAGAAAATTGTAATAAAATATGTTACAGGTTGTCTGTGACGTAGTGAAGATCAGTGTGTTGAAAAGTTCAGTATGTTGTTGATGAGAAGTTTTGGATTAAACTATTTTTTTGGAAAAATATATAGTTTCTACTCCATAAGTTTCAGAGATGTGCATGAAGAATTGAGAAAGTTATAAGTTTTTGTGTTTTGACAGCTACTTTGCTGTCGTAACTAGTGTTCATGGAAGAAGATAATGCGTTTCTAGTAATCTGAGTTTTTGCATATGTTCGTGAAGTACTTTTGTATTTTTCTAGATCATGTTCTATCTATGTTGCACGTCCACATTGATCATTGTGCTCACAATCCAATATTTTCTCTTGCGTGTTCATGGCCGACAAGGTGATTGAAGTGTGTTGCGGATCCCTAAGGAAGAATCTTTGAAGGTTTTTTGTGTTTGAGGACATTGTTTTGGGTCTCTAATATGTTGTGGCTGACCTTGGGTGATGCACATTAATAATATTTATTGTTTTGGGCCAACAATTTTCATTCATTCTATTATTTTGTTGAAGTCGACATGAAGCAATGCAATTTCTTGTTGTGGATATATATAAGTGATTGTTTCTTCATTTTAGAAGTGTGTGTTTATGAGTGTGTAATGTGAAAAGTGCAAGTGCTATGTGTGAATAAGGTTCATATCATTCGAAAGTAGAGCAGAGTGTGAAGAAGAGTGAAGAAGTGTTTATGTGCTTAACCAAAATTGTACTCAAGCATTAGTAGATGCTACTTTCTCAATTCAAATTATTCAGATGGATTTAATTTGAATGTATTATGTAAGAAAATGAGTCTTCCTTTAAGCAGTGAACTCTAGGAAGTGTGTCTAAATGCATATGCATTCCTCATTTATTCTTCTTATACTTTTAATGGGGTATAACTCATGGATTAACCTCCACCGTGGTTTTTCCCCTAAACGGGTTTCCATGCAAAAATCTTGGTGTTATGTGTGTTTCTGATGTGTTGTTGATTCATGGTTATTAATCAGATTTGAGAATAAAGGTTAATAAGTTTGAAATATTTTGACAACTGATTCACCCCTCCCCCCCCCTCTTAGTTTTTTTCCTTTATATTTCCAATAGACCATTCTCTAGCTTTGGCTATATTGTTTCATTTTTTATAAGGTACCATTGAAAAAATAAGTAAGGTATTCTTGACTGTGTAGTGTGATTTTGGTTTTTTTTTGCATGGGTTTGTTACAATGAATTATGCTTTCGTCTATGACACTATTGAAACCAATATGGTTTCATTTATTGTTTCTATGTGGTGTTGATGGTTGCAAGAAAATTACATAGTTTATTTTATTTTTGATAAGGCATTGTTTACAATACATTTTCCGTGTGTGGGGTTATTTTGTTTCTTTTTTGCATGGGTTTGTCACTGTGAATTCTTCTGTTTAATGGGTTTTTTCATCTAGGTCACTTTTGAAACCAATACTATTTCATTTATGGGACTTTTTTATGGTGATGGTTGAAACACAGTAAAATAGTTAATGTTATACAATTTATGTTATTTTCCATAAGGCATTGTTGATTTCTATTCTCTAGCTTGTGATCTCTTTGAATCAGATACCAATAATTGACTCATTTTGTGCTACCTCTTTCCACTGCTTTTGCTTCTAGAGTTGTTTTTCAGTCTTGAACATGTCATTCCTTTGGCTTAGGTGTCTTAGGGGACATTACCGAAGCTTATTCTTCTCTTTCATTATGTTCATTTCACTTCTCTTGCTCATAATTTTTCTGTTCTTCCACAATCTCTTCAATTCTTACATAGTCAAGTTCATTAGATACATATCCATCAATGTCAATTGAATTCTTCATTGTTTCATCAAACTTGACATTTTCACTTTCTAGAATCTTCCTCAGTATTTTATTGAAACATGTGCAACGCTTGTTTCATTTGTGGATGCCATTTTGTGGTGATGGTTGCAACACATTAAAATAGTTAATGTTATACAGTTTATGTTGTTTTCCACAAGAATTGTTGATGGTTGCAACACTTGTTTAATCACGTGCAACACTTGTTTCATTTATGTATTCCATTTTTTGGTGATGGTTGCAACACCATAAAATAGTTAATGTTATACAGTTTATGTTGTTTTCTATAAAGTATTGTTGATTTTTGTTCTCTAGCTTGTGAGGTCTAAGAATTTTTTTTTGGCCTTGTCTATCAACATGCCATAGTTCGGTGAGAGCTTATGGTGATCCATGACCCAATATGGTTGGGTGGATATCATGCCTTTTTTTGTTGTGTTTCATTTTATTTTCCTATGTGTAGATGTAAACAACATTCCTACATACTCTTCCCTATGTTTACTCTTTTGGGAAAATAGTTGTTATTTGTTTGAGCCTCAATAGGGAATTCTTGGAATGATAAATTGTATATTAAGTTTTATATGAAAAATTGAAGCCTTTTTTTAATTATTATGTTTCCCTCATATTGTTAATGTCTCTACAAAAGAATTGAGACATCATGCTTTGTTTTGAAGATCTTGATTTTTGTCATTTTATTGGTGTTCTATATTTCTTGTATGTGTTTTGGTTGGGTTTCTCATCATCCTTAGTTGCTTTAATTGAACATTCGGCGCTCATGTTATTGTGGCATAGAGATTGTAGTTAGCCATCGGTGTTGCAACTCTCAAATTTTTAAAGAGGATCCCCAAAAACATCGGTAGACTCTGGTTCTCCCTAGGCTACTGAACAACCCTTGGACACCAATCTTGTAAGTATGTTCCTTTTTTCCTCTTTTTTGTGGAGAATTGTATTGGCTCTTTGCCATGTACATCCAATGAATTGTGAATATGCTTCATATGAATTAATAGTCCTTGTAATATATAGTCTAACTAATTTATATTTGAGCTCTTTATGTTTCCTTTTCCTTTTGGTTTGTTGTCCATTTTGGGGTGGCCTATGTGTTGGAAAAAAAGGGTTGCAGTTTTGAGTGTATCAACATTGGTATGTTCTTCCTTGTTTATATTCAATGAAAAACATAATATTGTTTGCTTCTTTCTCGACCTTTCCCTCCTTTGATATTCATATATTTTATGCAATTTTGAAGTCGATGTCATCCTGTTGTTGGATTTTGTGGTTGTATTGCTGATAGATGGTTGTCATTGATGCCAACACTATTAGGGTTGGTGATTTTGAAGGCTATATATGTCAAGGAGATTGAGAAAATTATAATAAATATATTGTAGGAAGCTAATAAAGCTAAGAAGGTCAGAGAGATGCAAAGTTATGTACATTGATGATCAGAAGGTGCACATTAAAGGGTTTGTTGTTGAGACTATCTAGAATGTTGTCTGAAATTTTCAGAGGTGCACATCAAGATTTGAGGAAGTTATGAAGTTTTGTGTTCCTACAATTATTTAGTTACTGTAGCAGGTGTTTCTAGAAGATGAGATTGCAATTTTTGTGAAGTGATTTGTTGTGTATGTTCCTGAGGTGTTCAATGATGTTTCTAAATCATGCTCTATTAGTGTGGTACATCTACATTGATTGGTTTGTTCATGATTGAATATTTTTCCTTGTGTGTTTAAGGATTTCATGTTCTTGTCCGATATGATGGTGGTAGCATGTTGTGGATCCTTATGGATTAATCTTTCATTATTTGGCATGTTTGAAGATGTTGATTTATGTCATCACTATGTTGTGACAAACTTAGGTTGGTGCACATTAGGATTTGTTCATGTATTGAGGCCTACAATTGTAATTTATTCTTTATTTGTGGCCGATAGAGTTGTTAATGTAAATCTATGTAGCAGATATATAAGAGCGATTTTTTACTCATTTTAATGTATTCCCAATGAATGTATGTGAAGTATATGCAAGATATGCACAAATAAATATTAGGTCATTTGAGTGTAGAGAAGATTGTGAAAAAGATTGAGCGAAGTGTGTAGAAGTGTTTATGTGCCTAACTAGAACTATAATCAAGCTTTTGTAGAAGCTAATTTCTTACTTCAACCTCATCAAATGGATTTAATATGATTGTTTTATGTACATCAGTGAACCTTCCCTTTGAGTAGTGAGCTCTAGGTAGTGTGCTTGAATGCATGTGCATTCCTTATTCATTTCTTTCATTATACTTCTAACAGGGTATAATCTTGTGGAATAACATCCACCGTGGTTTTTCCCCTAATAGGGTTTCCACATATAAAAATATTGGTGTTCATGTGTCTCTGATGTGATGTTGATTTATGCTTGCACTGTTAATTGTTATATCTAAGATTAAAATTTGTTTAAGGTTGAATAAGCTTAATTTTTGTAACAACTGATTCACCCCCCCCTCAGTTCCCTATCCTTGTTTTTCCAACAATTGGTATCAGAGCTAGTTCCTCTAAATAATTCTAACAACTTGAGGTGATCTTAGATGGCATCATACAAGAAGGATAGTCCTAGATTCGATGGTACAAACTACTCTATGTAGAAAGTCAAAATGGAGTGTTATTCGAAGTGCATTGGTGAGCCCTTTTGGAAGATTACAAAGAATGTATATACAATTCCTCAGAATGGTCCCTCTACTATTGATGAGATCAAAGAAGCATAAACTAATACTAGGGCCTTAGAAGCATTGCTAAGTTCTTTGACAGATTCAAAGATGACAAATGTGATAGGTCTGAAGACTGCACATGAGATCTAGATAAAATTGGAAACATTGTATGAAGGAGATGCACTAGTGAAAGTTGCTAAGCTACAAAGTCTAAAAGGCAAGTGGGAGAACATGAAGATGAGTGAAGATGAAAAAATATTTTCTTTCTCACAAAAGGTACATGAATCAGTGATGGACATTATATGTGCCAGTGGAACCTTGGAAGAAGATGATATTGTGGATAAAATACTTAGATTTGTGCCTACTTCTTACAAAACAAAATCTCATGCTATTGAATAGCTCAAGACAGTAACAAATGTGACAAGAGACATACTGATTGGAAAACTTGCTGCCTTTGAGTTGAGTGAATTTTGTGAATCTTCTCCTAAGTCAGAGTTTGCATTTAAAGCTACTATTTCTAGAAAAATCCAACAAATATATGATTTGGGAGAGAGTTCCAGAAATACATTCAAGTATGAAGAAGAGATGAAACTGATTGGAGATGAAGAAAGAGAGCTAGAAGAGCTAGAAGCACTGATTGCAAAAATAGAAGCCAGAGGAAAAGGTAAGTACAAAGGAAAGATTCCTATTAAATGTTTCTCTTGTAGTAAGATAGATCAGTTTGCATCAAGATGTCCTAAAAGAGTTTCTAAGTATAAACCTAATAAGACTAGATTTCAAAAGAAATGTTATTATGATGAAGAAGGAGTTACTAATTATGAATTTGATAAAGAAATTGGAAATGAAGATGAATGGGTATTCATCTCTATCAAGGAAAATGGTCTGGTGTCCACTAAATCAGCTAGTAATTAGAATATTGAGAAAGCTCTTGCAGATAGAATTGATGAAAAGGATGAGTGGGTGATCGATAGCAGATGCTCACATCATATGACTGGTGATAAAATTAATTTTATAAGCTTGGAAAAGTATGACAGTGGTGTTGTAAGATTTGGAGATAACAATTTTGGTGTGATTTGTGGCAAAGGCACTATTTCTCTTGGAGGTAAATGCAATATTGATGATGTTCTTTATGTTGAAGGTTTGAAGCACAATTTTTTGATTATTGGATAGATGGTTGACAAAGGTTACAATCTTCAGTTCAAACATGGTAAGTGCAAGATATTGGGAAGCTCAAGAAATGTGATTTCTTTAGGTACACAGACAATAGGTAATATTTTTCACTTGAATGTTGCTAGTGAAAGTGGTTTGATTTCTCTAGTTTATGTAAGATAGTTATGGCATAGAAGGTTGTGTCATGTAAATTTTGATAACATTGTCAAAATAAGCTCCACACAAGCAGTCAAAGATCTACCTAAGTTAGTGAATCCTACTAGCACTATATGCAAGGAATGTCAGATGGGAAAGAAGACAATAATTTCATTATGGAGCAAACAACATCATTCCAATGGAGTACTAGATTTGGTACATACTGATCTATGTGGTCCATCCAGAATCAGAAGTCTACAAGGAGAAAGGTACTTTATGTTTCTTATTGATGATTATTATAGAATTTTTTGGTTTTCCTTCTTAAGACAAAAACATGAGGCATTAGAGAAATTCAAAAGCTTCAAAGCTTTGGCAGAAACTAAGATAGGTTTGAAGATCAAATGTTTAAGATCAGATAGAGGTGGTGAATTCAATTCCCAGGAGTTTGATTCATTATGTGAAGAGCATGGTATAAAAAGATAGCGATCTGCTCCTTGGACACCACAACAAAATGAAGTGGTTGAGAGAAAGAACATAGCAATTTTAGATCCTGCTAGAACTATGATGTTGGAAGGTAATGCTCCTCATTTCTACTGGAGAGAAGCTATAAGAACTATTGTGTACACTATCAACCGGGTGAATTCCAATGGAAATTCTTGTAAGAATCCTTTTGAGCTATGGTTTGGTTATAAACCTACTGTTAAGTATTTCAAAATATTTGGAAGCATATGTTATATTCAAAGAGATTAAGATATAAGAAAGTTTGAAGCTAGAAGTTATGAAGGAATCTTTCTGGGTTACTCTACTAAGAGAAAATCCTACCGGTGTTACAATAAAAGATTGAAGAAAATGGTAGAGAGTGAAAATGTCGGAGTTGATGAGGATATTGAAAGATCATCCAAGTATTGCGGATATGACTCAGATGACCAAAAAGATAGTACTAATAATGGAAAGAATGTACAAACATAGAATCAAACTCAAAGTGTTCTGGTGAATCAAGAAAATCATGAAGAAGAAGACAATGCAAATGCAGAAGAAAGAACAAAACCCAAAACTACAAGGTATGTAAAGTGAAGTCATTCTGAAAGTCAGATCATAGGGGACAAGAACAAAGGTGTACATACTAGAAGAATTGCAGAAGAATATTGTCTAATATCTAAAATTGAGCCTAGCAATGTCAATGAAGCATGTAAAGATGAATATTGGATGGAAGCAATGAAGGAAGAACTTATGCAGATAGAGAAAAATGATAAATGGATTATTGTTCCTAGACCTCAAGAAAAAAATGTGATTGGAACCAAATGGGTCTTTTAGAATAAGTTGAATGAACAAGGTGAAGTGATCAAGAATAAAGCACGACTAACATGTAAAGGATATTCACAGATGGAAGGTATTGATTTGAAGAAAATTTCTCCCCTCTTGCTAGAATTGAAGTTGTAAGGTTATTTATCGCTTATGCTACTTTCAAGAACTACAAAGTATATCAAATGGATGTGAAGTCATCATTTCTGAATGGTGAGTTAGAAGAAGAAGTTTATGTTGAGAAAACAGATGGATTTCAATTGACTGATGAAAAATGACATGGTGTGTCGGTTGAAGAAAGAACTATATGGACTCAAACAAGCCCCTAGAGCTTGATATGCAAGACTGGATAAATACTTGTTGAAGCTTGGATTCAATAAAGGTACTGCTAACAACAATCTATATTTCAAGGTGGATAAGGATAAATAATTGATCATTGAAGTCTTTGTTGATGACATTATTTTTGAAGGTGATGATGACTTATGCATGAAATTTTCTAATGAAATGAAAAGTGAATTTGAGATGTTAATGATAGGAGAGCTGAAATTATTTTTGAGATTGCAAATTACTCAATTAGATAATGGAATCTTTATATCTCAGTCCAAGTATGTGAAATAACTACTAAAAAAGTTTGGCATGGAAGATTCAAAGCTATTTGGTACACCCATGGTAACCGGATGCAAATTATCTTAGAATGATGATTCTCCTAAGGCTAATCAAACAAGATATAGGTCAATTATTGGTGGATTTCTATATTTGACTCAAACCTGTGCATGGTTGAAAGATGTCAAGTTGATCCAAAGGAATCACATGTGACTACAATAAATAGAATTTTTAGATACTTGAAAGGAACAAATGACTTTGGGTTATGGTATCCAAAGGACAATGATATTACTCTAAATACCTTTATAGATGTAGATTGAGAAGGAGATGTAAATGACAGGAAAAGAACAAGTGGTGGTGCATTCTTCTTGGGAAAGAAGCTGGTGTCTTGACTAAGTAAAAAGAATAATTTCATTTCTCTATCTATTGTTGAGGCATAATATATTGTTGTTGTAAAAAAATGTACTCAAGTTATGTGGATGAAGCAGATGCTGTTTGACATAAAAATTGAGTATGATGAGCCATTTGCTATATTTTGTGAAAATTCAAGTGCCATAAACATTTCTAAGAATCCGGTGCTACACTCAAAGACAAAACATATATCTATCAATATCACTTTTTGAGAGACAAGGTGAGTGATAAAGAGATTAGATTGGAATATGTGCCTACAAAAGAAAAATTTACAGATATCTTTACTAAACCATTGCCTAAGGATAATTTTGAGTATCTCAGAGGCAAGTTAGGGGTAATTTTCCCTCCTAATATAAACTAAGATGCAAGTCTTTGCATCAATCCGTGGACCTACAGTCATATCTTGTTTCAGATTGATGTTGTGGTGGCTTCTACTCAGGGAGAGTAGTCAGATGATTAAAATGATATGTGGATCAAAGAATGTGTACCTTTTCCATTGATGTCAAAGAGGGAGAATAATAATGTGAACAACTCTTGAAGAAAGGGGAAGAAGAGTCAAGAAAGGGAGAAGTGTACTATGTGAATAGCTAGTTGTGTTGATGGTATTATTTTTCACATCATGTGTTGCCATCAACACCAAAGGGGGAAATTTTTGGATGTTTTGGTTGTGTTTCTGATATGTGGTTGTCATTGACACCAACAATATTAGCATTGGTGATTTTGAAGGCTGTATATGTTGAGGAGATCGAGAAAATTGTAATAAATATATTGCAGGCAGCCAGTGAAGCTGATAAGGTAAGAGTGATGAAATTTTTTGTAAGTTGATGATCAAAAGGTGTGCATTAAATGGTTCATTTCTGATCCTATCTATTTTTTTGTTCAAAATTTTCAAAGGTTTGCATGAAGATTTGAGGAAGTTATGAGGTTTTGTGTTCCTATAGTTTTTCAGTTACTATAGTAGGTGTTTCTGGGAGATGAGATTACAATTCTGGTGAAGTGAGTTATTGCATACATTCCTGGGGTCTATAATGATGTTTCTAGATCGTGCTCTATCAGTGTGGTATGTCCGCATTGATTGGTATGTTGGTGATTGAATATTTTTCCTAGTGTGTTTAAGGTTTTCATGTTCTTCGCTGACATGATGGTGGTAGTGTGTTGCGGATCCTTATGGATTAATATTGCATTGTTTTTCATATTTGAGGATGTTGATTTAGGACCTCACTATGTTGTGACTGACTTAGGTTGGTGCACATTAATATTTGTTCATGTATTGAGGCCAACAATTGTAATTTATTCTTTATTTTTGGCCGATAGAGTTGTTAATGTAAATCCATGTAGTGGATATATAAGAGTGATTTTTTACTCATTTTAATGTATGCTCAGTGAATGTATGTTAAGTCTATGCAAGATATGTGTGAATAAAGATTAGATCATTCAAGTGCAGAGCAGAGTGTGAAGAAGACTGAGCAAAGTTTGTAGAAGTGTTTATGTGCCTAACTAGAACTGTAATCAACCTTTTGTAGAAGCTAATTTCTTACTTCAACCTCATCAGATGGATTTAATCTGATTGTTTTATGTAAGGAAGCGAGCCTTCCATTTCAGCAATGTGCTCTAGGCAATGTGCCTAAATGCATGTGCATTCCCTATTCATTTCTTTCATTATACTTGTAATAGGGTATAATCTTGTCGACTAACATCCACCACGGTGTTTCCCCTAACAGGGTTTCCAAGTATAAAAATCTTGGTGCTCATGTGTTTCTAATGTGATGTTGATTTATGATTGCACTGTTAATTGTTAGATCTAAGATTTATTTTTTTTAAGGTTGAATAAGCTTAATTTATGTAACAACTGATTAACCCCCCCTCTTATTTTTCTATCTTTTTTTTTCAAACACTTCTAACCATGTATAATTATCTGTGTTTGCATATTGGATACCAATAATTGATTCGTTTTGTGTTGCCTCTTTCCCTCAATTTTTCTTCTATAGTCATTTTGCAATCTTGAACATCGCATTGTTTTGGTGTAGCTGAGAAAAACTATATATATGTATAATTATCTATGTGCCTAAATATCAGATACCAATAATTGATTCATTTTTTCATGCCTCTTTCCCCTGCTTTTTCTTCTAGAGTTGTTTTGCAGTCTTGAAGATCTCATTGCTTTGGCTCAGTTGAGAAAAACTATATATATTTACAAGCACCAAAAAGTTTAAAAATAGACATATATGTATGTTGTTTGAAACTTACTTTAGATAATTCAGTGTATGTGTATATCCAAGCAATAGATATCTAGATATGTGCAATTTTTTTTTTCCATAGATGTATATGAATGGTAGAGATGCCTTAAATTATTAGTGGTACTTGACAAGATTACTATACAATATAAAAATTATTAATGCTCATAATGATACAAGAAACACTACGTTTTTCTAGGCTGGATTTTAATAACCTGGGATGAAGCAAAATAACAAAAGTATTGTGCAGTTGGTAGAGGACAATCATCATTGAACGTTACATAGGAAATATGATAGAAAAATGAAGTTATGCGACTCTAATAGAATCAAAGATAATGATATGTGACATGGCTTTATGAATGGATAGCTAGGACCGATATATTCAACATTCAACCATCATTAAAAGATTAAAAGAATAGTTAGGATATTGAAATAAGTATGGGTTCAAGGGAACACCATTATAGCTGAGAACCATATGATATCCATATGTAACATGACTTTATGAATGGACATGCCAAAACAATAGAGAAATCATTTAGGCAACATTATAAGATTATAAAGCACATATGAGAATATTCTACACTCAGCCAACACAAGAAGATTAAAACCACAAAAATCAAATGATAAAATTTTGATTACATTCTACATTTTAATCATGTGCAAGGCTTATTTCATTTATGGCTTCCATTTTGCAGTGATGGTTGCAACACAATAAAATAGTTAATGATATATAGTTTATATTTTTTTCCATAAGGAATTGTTGATTGTTGTTCTCTAGCTCGTGAGCTCTCTAAAATTTTATACTAGATACTTTTAAATTATCTATTTCAATCCAATAGGCTTGTAAGATTTACCAATTAACAAATTCTAATTTTTTATTTGGCTAAGCTTGAAAAAGATATTTTTTGCAAAAAATAAAAATAAAAATAGCAATGAAGAATTTCATTGTGATGATGGACCACATAAGTCTCATCTAAAATTTGACAGAAATAATTTTTTTTTCATAGTTTTTCAACAATCTATTTTTGTAAATCATTTGTTATTTTATTTTTTTGCATGGGTTTGTTACTATGAATTCTTTTATTTTGTGGGTTTTTCCATCTAGGTCACTCTTGAAACCAATATTGTTTCATTTATGGTTCACACTTTTTGGCAATGGTTGCAACACAATAAAATAGTAGATTTTATACAGTTTATGTTATTCTCCATAAGACATTGTTGATTATTGTTCTCTAGCTTTGGCTATATTGTTTCATTTTTGATAAGGTACTTTTGAAAAAAAAAAATATTCGGGTGTACGGTTATTTTGGTTTTTTTTGCATGGGTTTGTTAATGTGAATTCTGGTATCATCTATGACAAGGTTTTTTCCACATGCACCTCTTGTTGCTGTAGACACATAAAAATGACCTAGGCCCGCAAGCTCTTTTTCTAAGCATAATTAGGACATTTTAATTTTTTTTCTGACTCACGTTCGACTATTAATTAAATAATTCATAATTATTTAATTAATTCATATCTGTTTATTCTTCATGATTATTAAATAAATAAATTTTAATTATTTATTTAATGCGTCACTAATTGTCTAAATATCTTCCTATAATTAAATTAATTTATTAATTTATTTAACCCCTTTATGTCTTCCTAGTTATTAAATAAATAATTTTATTTATTTATTTAATTATGTCACTAATTAAGTCCTCTCCTTCCTAAAATTAAATAATTTCTTATTTATTCAATCTATCTTCCACTATAATTAAATAATTATGTTTAATTATCTAATTATTCATTAGCCTCTTCTCTCCTAAATTAAATAAATTTTATTTAATTAATTTGGTCCACTATCCTGAATTTTGAATTAAATCATTCTATTTAATTTAAAAAGGTTCCCTTTGTCACATTCTTCTATAATTAAATAATATATTTATTATTAATTCTCACCTAAATTAAATAACTCTTTTTATTTAATTTCTTCTAAATCTGATTTATTTAAAATAAGAACCAACACCTAAATTAAATAATTTTATTATTTAATTTCTCCTCTTTTATTGTGCTCATTTAAAATAAATATTATTTATTTAAAATAACTCCCACTTTATAAATTCCCTCTTTTAGTAAATAATTTAATTTAAATTATTTACTCTCACATGACCCCACCACTTTTGAATTAAATTAAGTTTTAATTCAAAAAGTCAACATCCACTCTTGAATCAAATAATTTTAAATTATTATTTGATTCTCCAGCAACTTCGGTTTGTGTGCCCAGAATCCCTTGTCACATGCATTGTGAACCCTTGATTTGATTTTTCTAAAAAACAATCTTGTCCATTCATTTTGAATTTGACCTAATGTTGCCCTAATCCTAATTGTGGGTTGTCATATTGAATCTTGTCCACAGATTCTAGGGCACTTGTCAATCTTTAATCTCATCCGTCCATACAAAATTGCATTTTCTATAAAATGTCAATTTTGTCTTCATTTTGAGATCCCTGACAATCTCTTCATCCATTTCTTGTTAGCTTACAATCTCTCTCTTTTTCATATTTTATCATCTAACATTGTCTTTTACAGATTTTTACATTGCATGTAGATTCATATTCTCTTGCATTTTTAGATTAAATCCTTCAACATTTGCTAGGTCATATCATAAATTTAATTTGCTCACACAAAGGCTGAGGGCATCCATCATATTGCAGCAAGTAGAGAAGGTTCAATAGAAGTGAGCCATGGAGGAGAGAAATGGGTGGGACTGTTCTAGTCTCTTTCCTTTTCTCGTTATTCCTCCTTTCCATTTTATTGATTGATTAAGATTACAACATGCATGTTCTAACCCTAGATCTATCTTGTAAAGGGATTTTTTTAGATCATTACATTGGTGAACCTGACAATCTAACACATTTTTGCGGGTTATAGTATGGATTTTTTTTTCTTTTCGTCATTTTTTTTTGCAGGTTAGGGTACAGATTTTTGGATTTTTTTGTAGGTATACGAAACGATGCATATAAAGGTTTATGCGACGCAAATGACATTCTGAGCCGCATATGCCTTCTGAAGCAACACATCTGACCTGTCAAGCCGCATATGATTCTTTAAATGACGCATTTGACCTATAAAGCCGCATCCATTCCTATCATCCACAGTTGGTTTTCTGAAAGCTGCATTTGATGTGCCGCATCTACCGAGCCACATCTGCCATAGTGCACTGCATTTGACTGGTAAAATTTCATGTTTTAGAATTGTAATCTAGATCCGACACATCTGCGGCCAGATTTTCATTTTGATGGCATTAAAATGAACCAACCCTAGGGTAGACATTTCATTTAAAATTTATCAACCCTAGGATAGTCACTTGATTGGAAATTTATCAATCCTAGGATAGTCACCACATCTTCTATTTTGTTTGGTTAAAATGAACCCCATGACTGTTGTGAAGCAATATCTTCACTTAGAGTAAAAATTTTTTCATTTGGATTTAAAATTGAATAAATTTGTCTACTATGCTTGATTGGGTAATAGGTATATGCTCTCCCCTTTACTAGGTGATCAAAAAACTAGACTTACCCATTTTCTTTATACATTTTACTACTTTTATTAAAACCTTTAGAAGGCCTGCCATAGTGGAAAAAAGTACTCACCCTATGAGAATGACCTAAGTGGGAACAACCAAAGCCAAGTTTTCCAACCCACTATAATCAAAAGTGAATTTTGGGGAAACCCATATTCAACGGTAGTAGGCAAGATAACCATCCCCAAAATCTTTGTTCTAAAGATTAGGAGGTCTCCTGAGGGAGTTTATCTATTTGCCATGCCGAATGAAAACCTTGACTAAAAACCATAGTGTAGAGGCCAACCATATCAGTAACCAAACATTGTTTCAATCACAGTGCAAGGGGAGGGAAGAATCTCCCCCCAAGACACTCACCATATAATCGCCATGGACTGTTTTCTCAAGGGATTTGGTATCCAATTATGTCACCTTGAGTACACATCTGGAAAAGACAAAAACACGGGCGCCCTCTAGGGGGTGACATGGTTGTGTGAGTCAACGTGATTCTAAGATGTGGGATGTTATTGTGACAATGACCTTTTGACTTTTAAGAGTGAGTCTGTTTGAAGTAATTTAGTTTCTATGTGTTTTCCAACTGTTTTCAAATAAACATCAACAAATCTGGATCAAAAACGTGTCAAATCAGCCAAACGGTCTTTTGTTTTCTAGAATTTAATTCATGCAACACAATTGCTCTATCAAACTGCATTTTCTATATCCTGAGATGCATTTGTTCCTCTTAGTCACATTTGACATATCTTGAAGTGCATTCGCTCTACCAAGCCGCAATTGAAAAACACTGAGTCACATTTGCCAGTCTTAAACTGTAGCCGACTGTCATTCAACGCATTTGCCTAATAAAACTCTGTATTTGACATTTCGAATCACAATTGCTTAATCCTGAGCCACATTTGCTCTCCCAAACTATAGCAGACCTATCAAACCGCATTTTGAAATCCCAAATACTGCATTTGCCAATTTGCAGAACACATGTCAAAATCCTGCAATGCATCTGCTTTAATGTAATGTATTTGCTTCTTAGAACGACACATTTGATAATGCACCACATCTGTTAATTGAAACACTACATTTGCTTGTCATTTGGAAAAATAGATTTCCTGTCAAAAACCAGAGGCCAAACTTTTGCAACCAAATTTTATCTGACATCCTTTATGACAATCTTTGTCTGAAACAAGCAAAGCATTTGTCCAAGTCATCCATCTTTCCATTTTTTTCATCTAGCTTGCAATCCATCATCATCATCTTCATAAGCAAACTCTAAGGTCCTCAAAATTTTTTGCACACCTTTGGGATAGGAAAAATTTCCTTTCTTTTTTAAACCTTTAACAAATTAGTCCTTAGTCATTGTCCTTTGGTGAGCTACTTCCAACTCATAAGTCTAGTATGGAAATCTCACCTTGTCATCTTGTCCTTCAAACCAGTCCTTTGACAATCCAAATCAAGACATTGGCCAAACTTTGAATGGTTAGAAAACCTCTCTTAAAAATCATTTGGCATAAGGCATCCACTTTTATCACTTTGCATTGTCACTTTACATAGTCTTAGCATCATCCCATCCACCATCATGTCTTCAAGTCACTATGACATGCTTGCTAGTCGAATTAAATGTCAAGCACAACTTGATAGGGAATTCAAAACACAATACCTCCAATCAAAATCCAAATTTACAACCCCTAGCCCTCCATCCATCTATCCATCTTGCCAAAAATCCATGAGTCCCAGTCCTCTTTCCATATACTATCAAGGGTCCCCTAACACCATCCATGGCACTAGGTCACAACAAATTTCTATTAGTCATACCCACCCTAACTCTGACAAGGGAAATCAACAATCCATCAATCCAAACCAACTATCCACGTCATATCCTAGTCCCGCATTCACATCATATCTTAGTCCTCCACTCATAGCATATCCTAATCCTCCGTCCACGTCATACCCTTGTCATACAGTCATGTCCTATCCTAACCCATCATCCCTCAACCAAGTCCAAAAATCCATGTCCTATCCTAGTCTGTCATACACCAATCCATTCCAAGATACTCCTTTTGGTCATGAAAATATATCTAGTCATGGTCTCCAAAGTCCCATCTCCTTGCATACACTTGAGGATACATGTCAAGAGGCAAGTCCAAAGCACAACATTATAACATCACCATCATGTCAAGATCAAAGTAGTCCATTCCATGACTCTATCTTTACGTCCTTTCAAGAACTCCTCCTAGACCATCATGGCATACCAGATAAACATATCCTTGGTCAAGAGTCCATCCACAATCATGTCATTCAAGATGACCCTATCCTTGGTCAAGATCTTATTTCCAATCATGACATTCAAAGTGCACCCATCTTTGATCAAGACACTATCTTTGATCAAGACGTCCAAAATGATCCACTCCTTGACCTTTATGCCCTTCATGACGCCACACTTGAGGACGATTCCATCCAAAATTCAAGTATTGAAACTCCCAAAAGTGAGACACTTGCCTCCATGAGACACATAGATGATCTACCACTAGAACAAGAGTCTTCTAGCATGGATGCATTTGCAAATGATCAAGCTATATTTGAATTTAGTGGGCTCTATGACAATGACCATGAAGATGGTGTTTACATAGACTTGGAAGCACCAACAGAATCATTTGAATCTGACATATCAAAAAATCAGACCGAGGATATTAATCACAAATCTATCCAACATGTTAGTGAAACTACAACATCCTATCAATTAGGATCATCTATCCTTTTTTAGAGCAGGCTTTCTTATAGAGGAAAAGATTTCAAGCATTAATTTCCACAATAAGAATGGGTTAGCATCTTGCTTCCAAAATGACAAGTATCCCATTGCCAACAAAATCTGTAAGAACATGCATTATCAAGGCAAAGGATTAGGCCTACATGAGCAAGGCATTATTGAACCAGTACAAGTACAAGCACATTAGAGACATCAAGGTCTTGGCTATTCATCAGTGAGAAAATCAAATGATGTTAGTGGTCCCTCCTCGATATTGGGGGAAACTTTATCTAATACAAATGTCAAAATGGGTATCATGAGTAGTCCTTGTCATAAGGTTGTTGCCAACACCCCTTCCCTCCACATCCCAAACCATCATTCCATCATGACTAAACCTTCCATTCGGAACCAGAAAAAGTCTTACAAGTACAAAATCCAAAATCAAACATCAAAGGCCATCAAATCAGACAAAAATTCTGTTAGAATTTGAAAAGATTATTAACCCAGAAAACTAGTGCAAAAGAGTAGAAATCTAAACTATGAATGCAAATGATATGAAATCAAAATAGCAACACAAAGTTAGTCTCCGAGAGAGTAATGCAAATGCTAGAAGCAAAATAACCTTAAGAGGATGCAAAAGCAAGAGATCCCGAATACAAGCTAGGTAGCATGCTTATATAGACCCAAGAGAGGGATGAGGTGGCAACACCGACCAATGAGGAGCAACCATCTATCAGACTAAAGATAGCAAAGTATCTTCCCAAGATAACTAATAGATGGTCACATGTAGGAAGGTGACACCTCACAACCACTCACCTAATAATACATGCTTTATTAACCTAAGCAAGATTAATAAAAGGTGTAGGAAAAACCTAGGACTATAGGAAGAAATAAATAACCCAACTAGGAAATAAAAACCTACACTAACACCCCCCCTTAAGCGTAGCTTAGGTGGATGTAGAAATGGGTCTCGGAAAAGCAAGCCTGATGAGGTACCCATGTACATAGAAAATTCACCCCAAATCAGGAGAAGCCCCATCCCACAAAAAGGAAGTATGCCACCCCATAATAGAGAGAGAAATAAAGTGGAAGGACAAAAAATCCCCCAAAAGAGATCCAATGGTAGATGCTCGAAATTGGATGTAGAAGAAGGCCCATGATCGTCGAACAACATTCCTCCCTTTAGGAAGAAACAAAACCAAAGGTGTATGCGAGCTATTTCCCCACTTTTGAAAGGAATATGTATGAAGAATGCACAAGATGAATGAAGTCTCTGAAGTTAGCTCAAATATCTTCATGTCGATGTTGAAAGCTGCCATAATCAAATCAGGCGTTCTAGGCCACACTGCTGAAGATGACAAACCAGAATCTCCTAGAGACTAATGTAGAGCATAAGCCAAAGACTCAAGTATCTCCTCTGAAGATATCTTCTCCAAATGATGATCCAAAGTATCCATACTCATGTCAAACTGTAGGGAATGATCATCTAGAGAGTGAAGAGGAGGGTCAAAGTGATCCCTCACAACATTTGAAGAAAATTTTACTTCATTATAGAGAAGATGAATATCATCAATAGTGTCTCCCAAATCTGCAATATGTGTCTCCATAAACAAGTCTAAAATACCTGTCAAAAGATCATCCCAAGTTGAATCTAAAAGACAATGAATGTCCTGCTGCAAAGAATCACTGGAAAATTTTGAAGAAGCAACACTGGAATCTGAAGTAGCAACAGTAGATGATGAAGGGGTATTAATGAATTGATCATCCACACAAGATGTGTCCACACAAGATGCGGAAAAAAGAGTCTCAGTATCATCCACAATAGCCTAGTTATCCAAGGAAACATCACTTTCAAATGAAGATTCAATGTCTCCATATAACTATTGAATGATAGTCCAAGCAGTGAAAGGGCACTCAGTGTGCTCTATGTGATGTAGAGTATCCTCAGAAATAGTAAGACATATTAGTCCATAGACCATGTCATTATTGTTAAACCATGAATTCTTCTGACCATAGTCACTTGGTTCAAGAACAAGTCCAAGGAGATAGGGTAGTAGATCCTACTCAGGGCATTGATTCTTTATCCCTTTCTTCCAAGAAAAATAGTTCTCTGAATTTAGGCTTACAACAGATTTGTAAAATTCATTACTAATATCCATGATTAAACCCCAATAGTGGAACTTTATCTCAGTTCATGATCACAATTAACCCCATTAAAATTTTTTAACCATGATGCATAAAATCATGTTTTTAAAAGAGAATATGTGCTAACAAGAGTCAACACAATGAACCCCCCCTTTTCACTCAATCAAAGAACCCCCCCAAGAAAATATGATTTTTCACTTTATATTAGTATGTTTACAACTTCCACCAGTGAGAAATACTAATTAGTCTTGATTTCAATGCATTACAAAACCCTCACAAATATGGTGTAAACTGAAACTACAGTATGGGAACTTAGACAAGTAAAACTAACAGCACCACTGCAATCTACTCAAAAAAACATACACTTTCAAAAAAAGAATCACCTCAATACGAGGTCGTATGAGAAAGTTATGCTTCTTCGAAGTTCCCAAAATGAGAACCGTGAAATGTCATGATTGAGAATTTGCAATTTCTGAAAACTTTCTGCATCAAAACCAAGAAATGTCTACACTAGTGCATAGAGCACAAAAAAATAGCCAAATTCAAAAAACCATTCATGAGAAACGGAGTTCGTATGAGCAAGAATAGAGCATTGGAAAAATGCCTTCAAATCTACAACTGCCAAAGGAGAGGGGTACGGCTGAAGCTTTCTGAGTTCATTTCTGCAAAATATACTAGCTGCATACAAAAACTCAAAAGTACCTAGATGGTTTTTTGATGCGGCGAACAAAACCTAGATGGCGTTTTTTCTTGCAGATGTACAAAAGATGTAGATCTAGTGTAAAATAGATGCCTTTAGCAACAAAAAATGACCCTAGCAACCAAAGAATGACATGCAAAGGTTGAATCAGCTACCTAAAACATGAAAAGGCATGCTGGAACTTGCAATGTTGATTAAAAATGCAAAATATGCAAGTCGATTGTCAGATTTGAACTTGAAACCCCGGTTTCGCAATTGTGTATCACGATCTCTATTTCGGTGAAGAAAAAGCTAGATCTGACTTTCTCGAGCCTTCTAGACATGTTGGAATAGATAAAGATGTCACCAGTATAACCAATAGCACTGCAATCACCCATATTTCATAAAACATATGTGCAAAACCCCTGAGATTAAAATGTTTTCGTCAACTTTTTTGGATTCTCAAATATGGAAACTAAAATCTACTCTTGCACATAGAAAAGCTCTAATACCATGTTAGAATCTGAAAAGATTATTAACCCAGAAAACTAGTGCAAAAGAGTAGATATCTAAACTATGAATGCAAGTGATACGAAATCAAAATAGCAACACAGAGTTAGTCTCTGAGAGAGTAATGCAAATGCTAGAAGCAAAATAACATTAAGAGGATGCAAAAGCAAGAGATCCCAAATACAAGCTAGGTAGCATGCTTATATAGACCCAAGAGAGGGATGAGGTGGCAACACCGACCAATGGGAGCAACCATCTATCAGACTAAAGATAGCAAAGTATCTTCCCAAGATAACTAATAGATGCTCACATGTAGGAAGGTGACACCTCACAACCACTCACCTAATAAGACATGCTTTACTAACCTAAGCAAGATTAATAAAAGGCGTAGGAAAAACCTAGGACTATAGGAAGAAATAAATAACCCAACTAGGAAATAAAAACCTACACTAACAAATTCAAGTGGACAAATGAAGCTAAAAAGGATCCTAAAACACAATGGATCAAGTCAAGAAATAGGCAAAGGAAATATGCCAAATTCAAAAGTCAATCAAAATGTGGAGCCACAGCACAAGAAGACTCCCACATATAATCAATGTCCACCTTTGTCAAAATGGTCATCAAGCAAGACATATAAAAGTGTTGGTTCCAAATGTTATCAAAGATCCAACCTCCATCATCCATTACCCCAAGTTTGGAAAATAAAAATCAATACATCCAAACATCCAACTAACCCGTCCATGTCTACCATCATCCATCATAATCCTACATCTCACCTAAAGTCCAAACGTCCCATGTCACAAATCCATCGCATTTTGGCAGCAACTCTTTACCATAAGGACTCTCATGGCATTTTATCATGATGTGCATATTCAGATAAGGCCAACTCTAATATCAACACAGATCACAACAACATCAATCAGGTGTATGCAAGTGCTATCATCCTGACAAGGCAATTACTTCAGAAAGGTCATTATTGGCATGCCATGGAACTAGTCTCTACATCAGCACCATCAAAGGCTTAAGCACAAATAGTGGTCATATAAAGCATCAAGGCTATTCGGAAAAAATGAAAAAATACAAAAAATTGAAAAAGACAAAAAAGACAAAAAAGACAAAAATGACAAAAATGACAAAAAAAAAAAGTAAAGAGAAAAATTTCGTCCAATAGTGAAAACCATTCTTATGGCGCTTTAGATAAGTACCATGATGAAAACCTGGCAAACATGCATCATGTGTAAATAAATCATCTATGTGGACCATCGCACTTGGAGCAAGTCATCTCATCTCCCATGCCCTTCACATGACATTTATTATGACATTTCCATCTATCCATCCAAGCCCTATCATTTCATCCATTGTCCCACCTATTTTCATCTTGACAAAAGACTGGGGCAAAAACATAGGTCATGCTTTGGGAAATTTTTTGACATGTCTATCCTTTGGCCATACCCTATTCCATATCATGTCATTACCTTCATAGCCTCCTTTTCTCTATGCAACATCATCCTTGGAGACCATATGATAATTCTCCTAGTCCAAGCCATCCATGTCTCCTATCTTTTATAGAAGCCATCCATTGTCCTTTTATACCTATCACCCATCTTGGTTTCTCTTGTCAATGGTCTAAGGATCCCTCGTCATCCCATCTAATCCTCACGAAGTCATTCCAAATGCCACAATATGGAAAACCTGGCACATCATCCAAAACATTCCTTGACTTTGTCCTTAGCCTTGCTGCAGAATTTTATCCTCTTGTCATATCATTGTCATCCTCACGTTGTTTCGGGATGAGTCCTTCCCACATCAAACAACATTGTCTTTGTCATCGTCACCTGTTAATCAGTATTCAGCTTGACTAGTAGAAAAATCATGGTTTTCCTTTGATTCATGTGTGTTGGCATCATTCACATGCATTTGTCACAATTTTCATAAAACATCAAAAAGTCATAAAAATTCAAAAAAGTCCTAAAAAAATCTAAAAAATCATATAAAGTCCTGAAAAAAGACCAAAATTTTGAAAAATGTCCTAAGAAAATACAAAACCATCCAAATCAATGTCAAAATCCCAAAAATAGAGTCAATGTCTATCTTATCAATCCATTCAGTCACGTCAATCAATCTTTTGTCCTTGTTTGAACTACGTTGTCTCTGCACATTTGCTATGTAGGCAAGATTCAGCTTTGAAAAATATCCTGAGAAAATACAAAAGCATCCAAATCAATGTCAAAATCCCAAAAACAGAGTCAATGTCTATCTTATCAATCCATTCAGTCACATCAATCAATCTTTTGTCCTTGTCTGAACTACGTTGTCTTTACGCATTTGCTACGTAGGCAAGATTCAACTTTGAATCCCCGAGACATTAGGTCAGCCCTTTTAGTTTTGTCAAAATGAAATCATAAGTCAAATATGGTCGCGTTAGTCAAATAAGGCGGGCATAGTCGCACTTGACACAAGACATTCATTCAAAATGTCAATGTCAAAATGGGTCAAAATCAGACAACATCAGCCAATCAATCATATAGTGAAAATCAATCAACTTGCTAGAACATTAGTCAAAATGTCAATCTCATCACTTTTTGGTCCTCTTCAAGATGTCTCCTTCGTGGATTTGGACCTCGTCAAAATGTCATCTGCCTTTTCAGGATGTGTCCTTCCTGACCTTAGGCACTGTCAAACTATCAAACCATCAAAACTATCAAATTGTCAAACAGTTAATCTTCGACAAACAAACATTGGCGATACAATTAAATGGTTGTTAATTTTTGGCTATTTTGTCTTATCATTTTATTGACTTGTCTTTTGGTCATGTTACTAGCTACCTCAAGGATGTCGCATGGAGGATTTAGAGGTGCGATGATGTCTCATGACATATTATATTTTTCTTTGACTATTATCTGTGGATTGTCTTGACAAAAAGACTAGGGAAAATGGGCCTCTAGTATGAGTTAGGACATTCCTTCTCTGCGACTATCTATTTTGCAAGTGGATGACCTTGCACACCTTGGTCTATATCATACCATGGTGTTTTTTGTCCATTTGTGTCATTTTTTTTTACCGCCCAATGATGATTAAGAGCAATAAATATTAAAGTCCTATGGTAATATGTTGAAGGATTTGGTCTAGGAACTAGCATGCATCTCATATAGGCATTGCATCCATATCATCATATCTTTTGTACTAACATCTCTTTTATCTTTCATCTTCTAGTCTTCTCATCAATTTTGAGAGCACACCCGTGTTCTTGGAACCTGTCCATCCTCTCGAGGGGGCATACCGCAACCCTCCTCGTCATTCTTCCTCATCCTATTTTACACTGGGGCATACTTTTGACTTACTTTCTTTGCCACAATGTGATAGACTGCATTATGACAAAGAGGGGCAAATGTAGACACATAAAAATGACCTAGGCCCACAAGCTCTTCTTCTAAGCATAATTAGGACATTTTAATTATGTTTCTGACTCATGTTCGACTATTAATTAAATAATTCATAATTATTTAATTCATTCATATCTGTTTATTCTTCATGATTATTAAATAAATAAATTTTAATTATTTATTTAATTTGTCACTAATTGTCTAAATATCTTCCTATAATTAAATACATTTATTAATTTATTTAACCTCTTTATGTCTTCCTAATTATTAAATAAATAATTTTATTTATTTATTTAATTATGTCACTAATTAAGTCCTCTCCTTCCTAAAATTAAATAATTTCTTATTTATTCAATCTATCTTCCACTATAATTAAATAATTATGTTTAATTATCTATTTATTCATTAGCCTCTTCTCCCCTAAATTAAATAAATTTTATTTAATTACTTTGGTCCACTCTCCTGAATTTTGAATTAAATCATTATATTTAATTTAAAAAGGTTCCCTTTGTCACATTCTTCTATAATTAAATAATATCTTTATTATTTAATTCCCACCTAAATTAAATAACTCTTTTTATTTAATTTCTTCTAAATCCGATTTATTTAAAATATGTCCCAGCACCTAAATTAAATAATTTTATTATTTAATTTCTCCTCTTTTAATGTGCTCATTTTAAATAAATATTATCTATTTAAAATAAGTCCCACTTTATAAATTCCCTCTTTTAGTAAATAATTTAATTTAAATTATTTACTCTCACATGACCCCACCACTTTTGAATTAAATTAAGTTTTAATTCAAAAAGTCAACATCCACTCTTGAATCAAATAATTTTAAATTATTATTTGATTCTACAACAACTTTGGTTTGTGTGCCCAGAATCCCTTGTCACATGCATTGTCAACCCTTGATTTGATTTTTCTAAAAATCAATCTTGTCCATTCATTTCGAATTTGACCTAATGTTTCCCTAACCCTAATTGTGGGTTGTCATATTGAATCTTGTCCACAAATTCTAGGGAACTTGTCAATCTTTAATCTCATCCATCCATACAAAATTGCATTTTCTATAAAATGTCAATTTTGTCTTCATTTTGAGATCCTTGGCAATCTCTTCATCCATTTCTTGTTAGCTTACAATCTTTTTTTTTCTTCATATTTTATCATCTAGCATTGTCTTTTACAGATTTTTACATTGCATGTAGATTCATATTCTCTTGCATTTTTAGATTAAATCCTTCAACAATTTCTAGGTCATGCCATAAATTTAATTTTCTCACACAAAGGCTGATGGCATCCATCATATTGCAGCAAGTAGAGAAGGTTCAATAGAAGTGAGTCATGGAGGAGAGAAATGGGTGAGACTGTTCTAGTCTCATTATTTTTCTCTTTATTCCTCCCTTGCATTTTATTGATTGATTAAGATTACAGCATGAATGTTCTAACCCTAAATCTGTCATGCAAGGATTTTTTAGATCATTGTAGTTGCTTTCTTTAAAGGGGTTTCCCAAATTCACCTCTTCCTGCTTGCTTTCTCTAGACTCCCTTCTTTCCCCAAGCACTACAAAAATGGGGGAAAAATTATTAGGCCCGAGACTTTTGTATTGCTTTCGCCACCATTTCCCCATTTAAAAAACAAAAAATAACCTCCAACTTTCACAAAACCTCTACCACTTATTGAAATTGCACCTTCACAAAATCTTGACAATTGATGATTGAACTTGCATCTTCATAAAATCTCATTGTCCTAGCTCACAGCTCTCATAGCAAGCCATAGAATGACACCAAATAATTCCTTATAAAAAATTACGCAGACTCTTTAAATGCTTCACTATGTTTTATCAGGTTTTAAATGGTAGGTGTTATTAGAACCATCACCACTACACAGAAACCATAAAACAATTAATGTTGATTCCAACCAATGTTTAATTTTACTAGCCTTCTCTATCGATACACCAAACACTTATAATATAAAAATTAAAAAATATGCCACCCTTTTTCCGAAAGGGTGTCAGATGCCAGAAAGGGTTAAAAACTGAGAAGGTTGACAAAAATTCTGGCCAAAGTACACAAAATAATCCTAACAAAAAAAAATCATTTGATTTTTATGGTTTTAATCTTCTTGTGTTAGCTGAGTGTAGAGTATATTGCTGCTACATGTGAGTTCATAAATTTATGCTGCATATGTCTATCTTTGATATTGCTACAGTTGCCTAACATAGAATGATAGGCTCTATATTAAGTGTGACAAGAAACATTGGTTTCAACATTGATCACAGTGGTGGACAATGTATGTTCTTGATCAGGGGTTTGGTGAGAGCCTATGAGGCTCCATGACCTAATATGCTAGGGTGGAGAGAAAGCCTTTTTATTTTTTGTTTCATTTTATTTTCCCTATGTATAGATATGTATGTTTATGAAATTAGAGGCAAACAACATTCATATGTACAACAACCTATATATTAAGTGTAATAAAAAACATTGATATCACCATTGATTACGCTAATGGACAATGTATGTTAGTCTGCCACTATAATCAATGGTGAGACCAATGTTTTATCTCACACTTAATATGATAACAAAAATAAAGTTATATGCAACTTTTTAACAAGAAAAGTCACAAAATTATTGCGTATTCACTAGAGGAAAACCATCATTGAATGTTACGTAGGAAATATGATAAAAAAAATGAAGTTATGCAAATTTTTAATAACCTAGAATCAAGCAAAACCACAAAAGTATTACACATTCGGTAGAGGAAAGTCGTCATTTAATGCTATGTAAGAAATATGATAAAAAAAATGAAGTTATGCAACTATAATAAAATCAAAGATAATCATATGTGACATGGCTTTTTGAATGCAGAGGGAGGACCAATATATTCAACATTCAATCAACATTAGAAGATTAAAAGCACAGCCATGAGATTGAAATAAGTATGGGTTGAAGGGAACAAACATTATAGCCGAGAACCATATGATATCCATATGCAACATGAATTTATGAATGGACATGACAAAGTAGTAGAGAAAACATTTAAGCAACATGAGAAGATTATAAAGCACATATATGAGAATATTCTACACTTAGCCAATACAAGAAGATTAAAACCAAATTTAAATCAAATGACAAAAAACTTATTGCATTCTGCATTTTAATCATGTGCAACAATCGAATATGGAATAACTATGGGTTCAACGGAGCCAACATTATAGCCAACAATAATTTTGGAGAGATAAAAGTATGTGGCAATTGAAATAGTCAAGAAGCAAATAACTATATTGATATTAAAAATTGGACATATATATATATATATATAGATAGATAGATACATGAGTAAAAGCACAAAGTTGTGTCACACTTTATAAAGGAAACAATCAATGTTGATCCAAATTTTAAACTTGAATCACTAAAAGATGGCATATATGTTTTGAATTTTGAAATGATGTAAACTAGTAAAATATGCATTTTTAGTATATTTTATGTTTGTATTTAAAAAAATAAAAAATAAAAAGTTTAAACTAGTTTTTAATAAATTAACACTATAATTTAGTTGCTACCAAAATGTTGAAAAATGAAGTTGCATGGGAAGTCAAACTTTTTATAGTATTTTTTTTTTCTTTCAATTTTTTTCTGTGTATTTATAACTTGAAACTTTAGTGCATGGATATATATTTTTCCAATTTTGATAAATATATATTTTAAAATAAATATTAAAATGTGCGTGAATAAAAAACAATTGCTTCCATCAGACATCCACTTTCATATGAAATATTTATCTAAAATGGGAAAAATTATACCATCTTGAAATAGATTCTTTTATCTAGTTCATCATACTTTTTTCAATTTTTTTTAATAAGTTCTAATATTTTTTCTTGGCATGGTAACCAACCTAATATTTTGTGTTGATAACCTACTTTTAGTAAAAATAAAATATAAAATATAAATAATAATTAAACTATTAAAATAAATATATTTTTGAAAACTATACTTATGGATCTACAAAAAGATATTTTTATATTTAAAAAAAAATATTTACATTAGTAGGAGTTATTGAAACTTCAAGTTTTTTAAATAATTTTATTTTTTGGGTAAATTGGACTTAAAGTGGTGCTCCATATATTTTTATCTAACGATTTTAGTTGAAATTTTTGTGGAAGTATCTAACTTTGCTAGAATGAATCTTACTTGATCATATGTTTGACCAAAATTGATTTTTACTTAGAAATACTTAAATTTAGTTGTGTTGATAAGTTGGTTGAAAGTGTGACACAACTTTGTGCTTTTACCCACATGTGAATAATGCATATACACACATACACACACATACACACACACATACATATAAATATTCAAATCTGTATGTATATACGCATGCAAATGCATTATAGACACAAATATCTACACACATCTATATCAAGATGTTGTTGTATGCACTCAAAAAATTCAATTGTAGACATATATGTTTATGTATATGTATATGTATATGTATATGTATATGCATATGTATAGATGCATACAACCATTTCCACAAGTATATATAAGATTAACTGTAAATACTGATACATGTGTTGAATAGGGTGACATAAGTTTATAACCAAACAACATAAAATAAAATAAGGGACATACACTGAAAGGGAAAAAAAACTATAAACGACATAAACAATACAAGACAAAAGAAGTGTATCTTTTTTTGTCAAATATTATAAGTTATAGTGCATTTTCTTAATATATAACTAGTTCTACAAGAAACAAAGCAATAGGATCAAAAAGAAAAGGTGTTTTGATGTGACGGGCATACCAAGAAAAGAAAAAGGAAACAAATGTTCAGTCAACCCAAACTGCAAAAATTTTAGCTATTGATTATCTCTTCCGAGACTTTCCTAGAAGAGTATATTGTAGACAAATCTAAGGGAAAAAGCTTGCACTCAGCTTCAAAGTTAATTCTTGCAAGTTTGACTATTGTTGTTTTAAGCCTGGTTTCTGAATTATAGGTTTTAGTTTGACTAAAGTAAGCTACACACAACATACATATATGTTTAGATATAAACATTTTGGTGCATATATATATATAAAAATACATGTAAGTATATATGTGTACTTCCACTTATTAAAAAGTTTACATATGGGTGAATGTATACATTATTTGTATCTAACTTCATATTCATATATATTGTTGGACTTGTTGTTGCACCAAAGATCGCCCTATCAATGCTCGATACAAGTGTTAGTTAAGATCCACGAAAGGCAATTAAACCATGCCGTGAACCCAAAGAGAGATGCTGGCAGTTAGTCCAACAATCCCCCCTTCGGTGTCACTTGAGGGGTTCGAACTTGTGATCATATCTGATACCAATTATTGGAAACAAGCCACATTGAGAGGGGGATGAATCAGTGTTGTGCAAAAAATAAATTTATTAGGCATCAACTGTCAAGCATAAGGAGCATTAAATCATAAAGCATAAACAAGAAAGTAAACACAACACCAGAACACCAATATTTTTATGTGGAAACCCTATTAGGGGAAAAACCGCGGTGGATGGCCAATCCATAATTATGATTCTAAGTATACTCAAAATGAAGATTACAAAAGGGGAATGCACTTGCATTCAAGTGTACTACCTAGAGCTCACTGCTCAAAGAAAAGAGGGATTCCTGCCTAAGTGTTCAGATCAAAACCATCGAAAGATTTGAACTGAGATGATAGCATCTAAAATGGTTGATTACAGTTCCAAATTAAGCACAATAATAGATCTCTTGCCTTATAGACTGATTCTATAATTTTGTTCTGCTCTACTCATACACACAGCACAGATCTTCTATGCACAAGTGAAACTATGCTTTATCTCACCTTTGCTCTACTCTAACTCACAATTCATACATTAACTCAATATGTACACCACACAAAATGATACATACGATCATGTATATATATGCAACATAGGATTTATTTACACTTTGTTGGCTTCAATAGAACATAATAAAATTACAACTGTCGGCTCACATAATGAGAAATATGTAATGTGTACCCTTAATGGTTGGCCACAACTTGGCTAGGACCCAAACAAAGATCTAAAAACATAGGGATACTCAATTAATTAGTTCTCATACATCCACAACTTAATACATTTATGAAGTCGACCTTTATACATGAAAAACTGAGAATATGCCAACCGAATCTTCTAATTCCCATGCAAATTGGTACGAGCCATTGAAGTTCAATATCAATAGAGATAATGCACCAATAATCATTTCCTCAGATATGCAACACAAAATGATAACCTAAAGTCTTTACATTGATCGATGAATGTTGAGTTGTCGGATACTCTATTTTGCCTTGATGATTTTCAATCTATCTATTGGTAAGCTTGAATGAAGATATGCATACCTGATTAACACATAGGGTTGCCATCAATGACAACACCATATGATAGTTGTAGTGACTTTTTCGAATAATCTCCCCCTTTGGAATTGATGGAAACACTTAGTGAAAAAATGACTAAGTGTCAAATTAGTACCAAGATAAAATTCACTCCAATCCAAAATTTGAAAAATGCTACTCTCCCTTTGAGTTGATCATACATTTTTCAGTCCACTTCTCCCCCTTTGACATCAATGGAAAAGGTGGGGGTCGCATACCAAAAATAAACAATCAAAATTGTTTTTATAGAGATTTACTTTTTTAGGTGTATATATATGCGCTCCATGCCTTCCATGCATAATTATATATCTCTTGCTTGCACATATATATACACAAAAAAATTTCTACACATATTGTGTATATGAAATTAGATGCACCCAACATAGATATATATATACATTTAAACACAAACACACATACACACACACACACACACACACACACATATATATATATATATATATATATATATATATATATATATATATATATATGTTCTTACATGTATTCACAAGTTTGGGTGTGGATATCTATGTGTGTTATGTGCAAAAAATCTTGCCACAGTGGCTGCTCACAATCCTAATAGCAATTGATGCTACAGAACAACAGTCAACAATGCCTAGTTGAAAATAACATAAACTATTTTATTGGTTCACTAAGTTTTAGATGATAGGTGTTATTGCAACCACTGCCACTACATGGAAACCATACATGAAATAATATTGTAGTTCCATAGGAATTCTCAAAACAATGAAAATAGTGAAAATGGTTACAATTTCAAATTCCCAGACTTGAACTTGCTTGCAAAATTGATGTTACTCAAAACAATAAAACAAATTCTTGGAAAAAGAGGAAATGGTCTATTGCATCGAAATACACATACAAAAAAAAGAAAGTGTAGATATATGTATCTAAATGAAGATGCACACAACATACATATATATTTACATTTATACTTGTTGATACATGTAATTACATTTAAACTTATGCATATATAGGTTCTCACATGCATTGACAAGTATAGGTGTGGATATCTATGCATGTTGTGCACCTCAAGCTACAACCCAATACTGGAAAATTCCTTATTGAAAATAACATAAACTACTCAATTACTTTGGTAATTTTTAAATGCAAGCTATTATTGCAACCATCGCCAATATATGGAACCCATACATGAAACAATGTTGTCATGAAAAGCTATGCCAAGTGATGTTTATTTCATGTGCTTAGACAACATACATATATATCTACATTTAAACTTATTTATATATTTTGTCACATGTATTGACAAGTTTAGGTGTGGATATCTATGTATGTTGTTTTCCAAAACACTTGTCATAGTGGTGGCTCACAATCTTGGTAGCAACTGAAGCTACAAAACAATAGTCAACAATTAGCCTTATTGAAAATAACATAAACTGTTCAATTTCTTTGGTAACTTTAGAATGCTAAATATTATTGTGGTTTCAGCACTATATGGAAACCATACATGAAACAATGTTTGCATGCCAACTTGTGCCAAGTGATGTTTATTTCCTTTTCTCTCATGGTGATTTCTCTACTGACAAGTCCACCTATGGATATATGTGTTGTCTACATATAACTTTAGATGCATATATATCTATATATATATTTATTTGTAAGTGTATATGTGGACTATTTTATTGCTTTGCAACCATCACCACTACATGGAAATCATAAATGAAATTATATTTTTGAAGCTATTGAACAACAATCAACAATGCATGGGTATCAACTCCTTCCTATGTTTATTCTTTTCAAAGGATAGTTGTTATATTTTTGAGCCTCAATAAGGATTTATTAGAATTATAGGCTATATATTAAGTGTAAGATGAAACATTGGTCTCACCATTGATCATAGTGGAAGAATGTGTATGTTCTTGCTCGAGGGTTTGGTGAGACTCTATGAGGTTGTATGACCAAATATGGTAGGGTGGAGAGTACACCTTATTTTGTTGTGTTTAATTTTATTTTCCCTCTGTGAAAAATTCATATATGCTCCTTCGTATATTTATTCTTTTGGGATTACCAATTTAATCCACTTTTTTGGTTGGGAGCCGCTTGCTGGAAGATTTTCTTAGAATGAGAGGCTCTATATTAAGTGTTATATGAAAGATTAATCTCACCATTAATTACAATGTTGTACAATATATGTTCTTTCTCGTGGGTTTTGTGAGAGCCAACGAGTCTCCATGACCAAATATGGTATGGTGGAGAGTAGGCCTTCTTTTGTTGTGTTACATTTCTCTTTTCCTATGTGAAGATATGTGTGTATGTTAAATTAGATGTAGACAATAGGGTATGTGCAGGATCATGATAGGCCAAAAAGTGGCGACATGTAAGTGATATGATGGCGCATGTGGCTGACGACTTTTTTTTTTACCCAAAATTGATGAAATGAAAAGGGTTTTTAGAGATGATTCTTAGCTTTCCACCAATATAAATTATGTTTTACTTTGAATTTAATAAATAATTATTATTTATTTTCTATTTAAATTATGAATTAATTCCTAATTGATAAGATAATTGAAAAACATCTATAACTTTCAAATGGTATTATATTTTTTGAATCTGAAACATGCGTCACATTATATGCTTCGCATAATATAGCATTAAAAATAAAGAATTTAATTTCATGAATTTTTGACCAAGTTAAGGTGGTTAGACATGCGAGTTTTAATATTTTTTAAAAGTTGTAATAAAAAATTCATAATTATATATTTACTTGGAAAAATATTACAAAAAAATATGCATCACATTGGGACATGAGTCCTCTACTTATATCTAAAATATTATAAAAATATATTATCATTTAATTGTGGTTAGGGTGGTCAGATAGACAC
The DNA here is from genome assembly GCA_007115665.2 of Sequoiadendron giganteum. NCBI lineage: Eukaryota > Viridiplantae > Streptophyta > Pinopsida > Cupressales > Cupressaceae > Sequoiadendron > Sequoiadendron giganteum. Next base: position 61,211,632 of record CM021106.1, on the reverse strand, counting down.
CTACTTCTTATTTTTTCCCTGAAATTTGAGTACTATTGCATTGAAATTTCAAATTTTCACCAATTAGAGTTTTATTTTTTTTAAATAAACCTAGTAGTTTAGAAACTACATTCAATTTTCTACAAATTCTATTCTTACATATTTTTGAAATAATATAGATAACTTATTCAAATTATTACGTCAAGTTGCCTAACTTTGATTTTTTAAATTTTCATTGCCACCTAAGGGCCTATTTTTTTCATGATGATCCTGCACATACCCAACATTCATATAAATTTCTCCCCATGTTTATTGTTTTGGGAAGATAGTTGTTATTTTTTTCATCCTTAAAAATGAATTATTAGAATAATAAGTTGTATATTAAGTGTAATAAGAAACATTGGGTTCACCATTGATCACAGTGGTGGATAATGTATGTTCCTTCTTGGGGTTTTGCTGAGAGCCTATGAGGCTCCATGAACAAATATGGTAGGGTGGAGAGTAGGCCTTATTTTCCTATGTTTCATTTTACTCTCCCTATGTGTAAATATGTATGTTTGTGAAATTAGACATGAACAAAATTCATCCCTATCTGCACATATGCATGTATGTGAAATTAGATACAGACAACATTCATATATACTCCTTCCTATGTTTATTATTTTCTTAAGATAGTTCCTATTTATTTTGTAGGTCTATACTTAAAGTTCTCCACAAAAAAATAATTGATACTTGGCATGGCTTGGCCTTCTATCCATTCATCCCAAAATTTCTGAAACATTTGACAAAAGAATGGGTATATATATTTCAATTGACAATTGCAGTTGTACACATCTAAAAATGGTCACAGTTAGCCAAACCTGTTAATTAATTAAATATGAATTATTTAATTAATATTCTTAAGTCATCTACATATAAATAAATTTAATTATTTATTTATATTGTTCATTTTTCCAATTCTTCTAGTTTAATTAAATAAATAAAGTTTATTTAATTAATGTTTTTTCTTCCTCTTAATTAATTAAATAGATTTCACAATTTATTTACATTAATTATCACAAGTTTAAATTCTAAATTTAAATAATATTCTTCAGTTCACATTTAATTAAATATTTTCGATATTTAATTAAAACATTTTCTAAATTTCCCGCTCTTCTCACATAATTAAATATTTTCAATATTTAATTAAAGCCTTTTCATATTTCTTTCACACATAATTGAATATTTATTTATTTAATTATGAGAGACACCTTTCAATTTGTCTCTTCATTCTCCATCTGTCTCTTAAAATTCCATCTTCTTTTCGAATTCTCAATCTCTCAACATTCATCTTAACAGGTTTGAACTCAACCGTCGATCTTGGCCAATCGAATTCCTACCTTCAAAAATCTATAAATACAGCTCTCTTATGAGTTGAAAAGGACCTCAAATCTCATATTTTCATGCGTAGTTACTATAGTCGCATCTTAGCATTCATAGCATTTCAATTTTCATAGCTTAATCTTGTAGCAATGTATATGTATTTTTAATAATCTCATTCTCCCAAGCTGCCAATTCTACAAGTAGTTGTTTTAAACAAACTCGGAGCAAGCATCTTGGAATGAATCCTTGGAGATAGAGGACAATGGGACGAATTTGAAGAAACTATGGTTTAGAGTCTGCATTTAGTTTCTTTAATTTAATTTCTTCAATCTAATGTTTCATTGGTGTATTAGTTTAGATTCAATTTGATTTGCACATTCTAACATACACATTTTTGCCACCCACCGTGGGGCATCCCCCCGTATTAATCTTTTTCTTGCAGAAAATCTTATGTTTTTATAGGTGACAGACAGAAAAATTCGCTTTGGTGCATACAATCCTCGGTTTAGCGCATCCACAGACTATTTCGGCACATCAAGAGACTGTTTCCGCACATCTAGAGACTTTTTTCGCGCATCTTGAGACTGTTTTAGCGCATATACAGACTATTTTAGTGCATTTGGCACTTGTTTTAGCACATATGAGCCTTCTTTTAGCGTATCTAGGTTCTGTTTTAGCGCATACGAGCTCTGTTTTAGTGCATAGACCTCTGTTTTGCGCTTTTATAGTCACTTTTTAAAATAGCATATCTTGGTCATACGAAGGTCCTTTTTGATGATTTTTTTTGAAATGGGGTAGAATTTCATAAGCTATCCAATGGTGTAGGTGTTTATCAGTTTTATTTGGGTTAAAATTATAAATTTCAAATCTAGAGTCAAATCAAACTATAACTTAGTCTAATTTTTAAGATTTTTATGTTGAATGTTTCATGTAACCCTTATACCTTCTTGTTTCTTGGTTTAATCTAACATTTGGAGAATTTTTGTAGGTTAGAGAATCAAAAAGGGAAGAGGAAACAAAGGAAAAGCTTCTTATGAAATCATCTTTCTATTGTATCAAGTGTTTTTAAACACTTTGGGAGCAATTATAATCTCATTCGTAAATTGTTGTCTGGATCCGACGTGACCACGGCTAGAGGTTTTATTGATGTATGAGGAATAAAATGAAGCAAACCTAGGATAGACATTTAAATCTGAATTAACCAATCCTAGGATAGTCACCAAACATAAATTTTCTTTTGGTTAAAATGAATCTCATGTTTTTGGTGAAGCAACATCTTCACTTAGTGTAGAGAATTGTTAATTTGGGATTTAAAATTGAACCATTATTGTTTGTTGTGATTGTGGGTAATAGGTTTATGCTCTCCCCTTAACTGGGTGATTAGAACACCAAACTTACCTTTTATTTTCTGCAATTTAATGCTTTATTACATCCTTTAGAAGGCCTACTCTTGTGGGAAAAAGTACTCACCCAAGAGGAACGACCTAAGTGGGAACACCTAAAGCCAAGGTTTCCAACCCACTTTAATCAAAAGCAAGTTGTTGATGAAAATCCAACTTGACAGTAGTAGGCAGGTTAACCATCTCCAAAGCCTTTGTTCTAAAGGTTGGGAGGTCTCTCGAGGGAGTATATCTACTGCCACACTGAACGAAAATACTTACTAAGAACCATAGTGTAGAAGCTAGTCATGTCAATATCCAAACATCATCTTAATCACGGTGCAAGGGGAGGGAAGAATCTACCCCCAAGACACTCACCATATAGTCACCACATATTGTTTGCTCAAGGGATTCGGTATCCACATCCATCACTTTGAGTATGCACCTGGAAAAGACAAAAACACGGGCGCCCTCTAGGGGGTGACAAGGCTATGTGAGTCGACGCAATTTTAAGCTGTGGGCTGTGATTACTATGATGACCTATTTGACAAATTAAGAGTGATTCTAACTGAAGTGCGTATCTTGTTTAAAACTTGTGGAAATCTCAAGAACATACACTCTTTTTTTAGATTCTAGGAGTAACAAAACAAGTTTCTACTTCTCTATGCTATGTTTTTCACATTTAAATCAAATTAAGATCATCCACAAACTTTAAAACATGGGTCATAGCAAAGAAAATCTTGTTCATAGGCTTTATGGAAATAGTTCAAATCAAGAGATAATAGAAGAAATGCTTCAAGAAGCTGAACAAGATCCACATTTTCTCTTAGCTATGGAAAATATCTTAGAGAAAAATAAAGAAGCATATTTTCTTTTATTGGCAAAGCAAGGTGCCAAATTGCCCTCTGACTACAATATGGAGAAAATTAAAGAGAATCCTAAAAAGAATGAAACTCCCTTAAACAATCTTAGTACTCTTACCCAACAAGTAAGAGTACTCCAGAGGCAAGTCAAGGAAATAAAAGGGGGCACAACTAAAAAGTCCTTTGACGGAAATATGAACACAACCTTTTCTCCTCCAAAAACAACATCAACTAAATTCAATGTTTCTGAATTTTTGCAAAGGTTAAAGGGGAAGCCCAAATCTAAACCATCAAGTAGCATTGACCATTCCTGTCATGCCATACATTTATCTTCATCTCCCATAATTCAAAATGAACCTCATGGTTCTTCCACCCAATTCAATGATCCCATTCAATTACCTTCTTCTATCATATTCTCTACATCCAGTGATTCATTTCAATCTACACATCTCAATCAAAACATTCTTTCCACTCCATCCCATGATACCAAAATTCTACAAACCCTTCCAATCTTTGATCAAGATCCCATATCTCAAGAATCATATGATGATCCCCTCCTTTCATTATTCGCCCATGATAATCCTCTTCCATCTCAAGAACAAAACATTCTTCCAAGTCCTTCCTCCACCCCATCTTATGAATTCATACCCTCTCATGACTCAATCACATCCCAGGAGCATGACAATTCTTCCATCCTATCCAAAGCTTCCCTTCCATCTAATGATCAAGCTCCTGCATCTCCTTCATCTAATGATTCTTTTCCAAGTCGAGATCAAAGTATCCCATCATCCTCATGTCAAGGGATCATCACACCTCTTCAAGAAATTCCAACATCATTTGATCATATGGTTGAAAACATTGACAATTTCTCCACCATAACTGTTGAAGACAATGATCAAAATCAATCCATCGATGAGCACTATGAAGATATGTCTACCCCATCTAGTGATCAAATCAACATTCATCAAGAGCCATTTTTTAGTTTTGATCAGGACCCCTCAAACAAAGATCTATTTCAAGGAGTGTTGATGATATTTGATCCTATTGACATAATCCAAAATCCTTCCACCAATGATCATGTTGAAAATGTCTCTACATCAACTAATGAGTTAGAGGACATATATCAAGAACATATTTCAAAGCATGATCAATATCTTTCACCAATGTCTAGCAATGATCCTTTCCAAAATATATGGACATCCTTTGACCTCGTGACATTTGAGAAACTTCCTATGCCTAATGAAGATATCCAAGAAAGCAATCCATTCTTTGAAATTGACCCATGTCAAGAACTTGATCCAAAGCATGTCGAAAGCAATTATGAAATCATCTGAGATCAAGAATTTGTATCTCCAAGCTACTACAATGATATAATGGACACTCTCCTATCCATACAAGATGACCATGTCTGTATAACACATACTCGTCCATCTACCCATGAGATGCTTTCTTGGGATGGACACATAGATGATCTTCATTCAAAACAAGAGTCTCATACTCTTACAGAGGAACAAGAGTCCCCTACTCTTAAGATTTGTACACATGATCAAGAAATAGAAAAATTCAGAGACATGTCAGAAATGGGTCATGAAGAATTCTACAGAAGTGGTGAATCAGAAACATCATGTGAAAGCATATCAAGAATCAATCATGAGGAAGAATTTTATGTGGACAATGAATCATCAACACTTCTTGAAGAAATAGTACAATCTAATATTTCACAAGATCAAGCTAAGGATATCAATCAGGCATTTATCCCACAGATAAAGGATCCCATCACTTACAAATTTGGATCACTCACCCTTGTAAGGGAAAATTATCTTATCAATAAGGAAGTTATCACTTTTGAAGATCCACCACAGAGCAGAGAAGGAGCAACACCTTGTTTCCAAGGGAAATCATATCCTTTTCCAAATAAAATGTTTCAATAGATGAATTATCAAGGCAAAGGATTAGGCCTACATGAACAGGGTATCCTAGAACCAGTACAGATTATTGAAAATCCTAAGAATCAAGGCCTTGGTTACTCGACAATCAAGGGATATGAACATATCAATGATACTTCCACAAAACTGGGGGCAACTTCGTCTCAAGCAAACGTCAACATAGGGAACACGAAGAATCCTTATGATGAAACCGATGTCAATACTACAACCCACCACGTCATGAATCTTCATCCACCCGTCACCGCATCCACGAATTGGGACCAATGTCAAAAGAAAGACTTGAATCAAAGCATGAAGAATGTTATCAAGGAAAAAGAAGCTAAAGAGCATATAGGACAAATCAAATACATATGGATACCAAGGAATACAAAGAAAAATTATCCCTATCAAACTCCATTAGTCAAAGAAACTATGGGGAAAAATCAAAAAGGAAAAAGTATCCATCAAAGATGTCCACAAAGGAAAAAGCAGGCTTCTCAAGCAACGTACAAAGTGTATCAAGCAGTTGGTCCAAATTCCATGCATACTTCCATATCCACCCATTATTGCTCATCTTCCCAAGTTTGGAGAGTCAAAGGTTCCAAACTATCGACCAATTCATCTTTTAATCCTAAACACACTCCATCAACGCCTCCACGCATGATATCCAATTCTCACATTGACCATGTATTGGCAGCGACCCTTCATCATAAGGATTCAAAAGGCACTCTATCGTGATGTGCACATAAAGATGAGATTAACTCCAGTATCAATAAAGTAGATCAGAGATCTCAAAAGTTGCATTCAAGTGCACATATCTTGGAAAAACAACTTCTTCAAGTAGGATACCGATGGCACATTATGACAAAAGCATCAACATCAACTTAAAATCTCTCAGAAAATACAAAAAACTTAGAAAAATGTCCTGAAAAAAATGGTTACCTTGATGAAAACTTGGCAAACAGGCGTCTTGGTGACAACAAAAAAATCAAAAATACAAAAAAATCCAAAAAAATTAGAAAAAAGGATTGGAAACAATAAAGAGAAAAATTGTCCTCTAGCGAAAACCATTTCGATGGCGCTTTGGACAGGTACCATGATGAAAACCTGGCAAATAGACGTCATGTGTAGAATCGAGCATCTACGTGCACCAATTTAGGAGAAAGCATATTATTGCATCCATAATAAAGACAACATTCTAGCCATATCATCTATTCATCCATGAACTGTTTATCCAGCTCATTACCATCTATTTACATTATCTTGATCTTGACAAATTTTGGTAAACACTTTATACTTGTTTATGATAAACATCTTGACATGGGTCATTTTCATTGATCCTATCCAATCCAAACATTATCTGAGCCTTGAAGCATTATCCGAATGAGTATTCCTCTGTTTGAACACCTTATCTTGTCACAAGATAATCCTTGGCATCCTTTGCATGCTTACAGTATCTATCCATACACCTATTCAAGAATCCACCCATGGCCATTCCATACATTGCTAGACATTGGGGGCAAATGTTTACATCTTGCTTCAGGAATGAATCTTGATATATATCCTCCAACTTATGTGGTGATTTGAACATTGGAAAACGTAAAATTAAATTGGTTAAGCATTTGTGAGCCAAAAGATCCAAATCACTAGCCCATGGCATATGTTGACAAGAAGACACTCTTTATCAAGCTTTATCTTTCGTTGAACATCAATTTGAATAATTCATATCAGTTACATCTAACTTATGTGTCAGTGTCACATCAAATCATCAAAATAATTTTGTTCCAAGTCAAGCTTCATCAATCTCGATCAATCGAATCCAATCAATTATCACCTTGTTTGACTTAACACACTTAGTCAAACTATCATCTTGTGAATGAGTTTACTCTAGGATAACGCAACTTCCTTGGGTTTACAAATTCATTATCATCTTTGTTTGGCTTAACACACTTAGCCAAATTAACAAATCCATTATCACCTCGTTTGACTTAACACACTTAGTCAAACTATCAATCCATCAATCTGATCAATCAACCTTAGCTTGGTTTTCAACAAAATCTCAAAACAAAGCACTGATATCATCATGCATGTCCATATCCAAATCATCAAAATCCAAAAAAATCAAAAAACATCAAAATTCAAAAAAATTTAAATATTCCTAAAATCCAAAGAAAAATCAATAAATCATATGCTTTCATCAATAAAATGGTCGTGTCTCATCCTAGACTAGGGGAAAAATCCTAAACTCATTGGGGGAAATCAACTTTTTTTGAGCAAACAAGCAACATGTGTCAATTATCAAGTATCAGATCAACAATCAAATATCTAATCAAGCCTGGTCAAAACAACTTTGAGACATGTCATACATCGAAACTAAAACAAATTGGATGATCTTAATCTGAATAAAATGAATGACAAATTTAAAAGCATAAGTTGCAAAATGTTGTTTTGATATTTGATGACATCATATCTTTGGAGTGGTTCAATGATGTACTGAACTAGAATCACAAGGAAGAAGTATGATTTTTCTTTGCTTGTTGTCTATAAGTTAATCATTAGTATGATGCAAATTGGTCATGGGACATGCTCTACAAAGTATCATTGATGACATTTCAGAATTTGCATAAGAAAATGGTTAACTTTTGTCTATTTATGCAAGCAATACTCAGGTCATCTTGGTTCAATCATACCTCGATGCTTGTATTAACTTGCTACATCAAACATTATGAAAGCAGTACTCAAGTCATCGCCGGTGCTAACATACACTTTGATGATTGTACTAACTTTCAACATATTAAAAGGCTCAATGATGAAAACTAAACGCAACATGAAATGGCAACAAAGAGAATGATTCATTATTGCATTTATGATTGCATAATTCATTATTGCATTTTAGGACTGCATAACTCATTTACATTTCAAAGGCTATTTAAATAGATTTTTGAGGGTTGGCCACATTATTAATATTTTTTCAGACAACAGTTGAGTATGACTGGACATTTGTCACATCTCATCTGCATCATCTCAATCAATTCATCCAATCATTTCTTCCAATCTCATCTAATCAATCAATTCAATCTAGCACAAATCATTTAATCATACCTTTGGTCTTATTCCTAGCCTTACTGCAAGCCTTGATCATCATCATCATCAGGATGTATCCTTCCCTATCCTTGTGTTGTTCTGGGATGTATCCTTCCCTAATCAACAACACTATCAACATCATCAAGAAATCATGCAAATCAATCAGCAATGGATATCATCAATCAATCAATACATCAAGCACGTTCAAATCAATTTCTATTTGTTTTTCATATCGCATGGAAGCAAATTTATCAATCAATTTCTATTTGTTTTTCATATCGCATGGAAGCAAATTTCAATCAAATCTACCATTTGTTTTTCATATCACATAGAAGCAAATTTATCAATCAAATCTAGTATTTGTTTTTCATATCGCATGGAAGCAAATTTATCAATCAAATCTAGTATTTGTTTTTCATATCGCATGGAAGCAAATTTATCAATCAAATATACTATTTGTTTTTCATATCGCATGGAAGCAAATTTATCAATCAAATATACTATTTGTTTTTCATATCGCATGGAAGCAAATTTATCAATCAAATCTACTATTTGTTTTTCATTTCGCATGGAGGAAAATTTATCAATCAATTTCTATTTGTTTTTCATATCGCATGGAAGAAAATTTATCAATTTCATCTACTATTTGTTTTTCATATCGCATGGAAGAAAATTTATCAATCAAATCAAATCTACTATTTTTTTTTCATATCGCATGAAAGCAAATTTATCAATTTCATCTACTATTTGTTTTTCATATCACATGGATGCAAATCTATCAATCAAATCAAATCTACTATTTGGTTTTCATATCTCATGGACGCAAGTTTATCAATCAAAAAACATCATCAATCGGGGAAAAATCAAAGTTCTTCATCTTCATATCAATCTTTCAATAGGGGTTTTCATCAAACCATCTTTATCGGTAGATGAATCAGATAACAAATCAGTAAAAATTTCCACAATTCATCTTTTTCTGATTCATCACCCAAGGGGGCATATAGCATCATCAGTAAATTTTTCAAATTCAGGGGAAAATTCTTTGAAGCAATGCATAAAACACATTACTTCAAAGAGGGGCAAAATGTACACATCTAAAAATGGTCACGGTTAACCAAACCTCTTAATTAATTAAATATGAATTATTTAATTAATATTCTTAAGTCATCTACATATAAATAAATTTAATTATTTATTTATATTCTTCATTTTTCTAATTCTTCTAGTTTAATTAAATAAATAAAGTTTATTTAATTAACGATTTTTCTTCCTCTTAATTAATTAAATAGATTTCACAATTTATTTACCTTAATTATCACAAGTTTAAATTCTAAATTTAAATAATATTCTTCAGTTCACATTTAATTAAATATTTTCGATATTTAATTAAAACATTTTCTAAATTTCCCACTCTTCTCACATAACTAAATATTTTCAATATTTAATTAAAAAAGATTTTATTCTCTTCTCACATAATTAAATATTTTCAATATATAATTAAAGTCTTTTCATATTTCTTTCACACATAATTAAATATTTATTTATTTAACTATGAGAGACACCTTTCAATTTGTCTCTTCATTCTCCATCCGTCTCTTAAAACTCCATCTTCTTTTCGAATTCTCAATCTCTCACCGTTCATCTTAACAGGTTTGAACTCAACCATCGATCTTGGCCAATCAAATTCCTACCTTCAAAAATCTATAAATACAACTCTCTTATGAGTTGAAAAGGACCTTGAATCTCAAATTTTCATGCGTAGTTACTATAGTCGCATCTTAGCATTCATAGCATTTCAATTTTCATAGCTTAATCTTGTAGCAATGCATATGTATTTTTAATAATCTCATTCTCTCAAGCTGCCAATTCTACAAGTTGTTGTTTTAAACAAACTGAGAGCAAGCATTTTGAAATGAATCCTTGGAGATAGAAGACAATGGGACCAATTTGAAGAAACTATGGTTTAGAGTTTGCATTTAGTTTCTTTAATTTAATTTCTTCAATCTAATGTTTCATTGGTGTATTATTTTAGATTCAATTTGATTTGCACATTCTAACGTACACAACAGTTTTCCTGTTCGAGAGCAACATTATGCATTTATTCAAATTTCTCTTATTTACTGAAACATGTTGTACCTATTCTTGTGTGAATTAATTGTCTTGGGCCTTGGATTTCAAGTTATTTTTGTTAAAAAAAAAGAAAAACAACATCCAAAAAATATGTGAAATTAGATGTAGCGAACATTCATATATAGTACTACCTATTATGCATGCAAGGAATTTAACACACATATACTTACACAAAAAAATCTATACTGATACATATGTATCTGAAGTTAGATGCTCTATTTTATATTCTTTAACAAAAGAAATTTATATGTTGACATGTATGTATGTGAAATTAGTTACAGACAACATTCATATATATCTAAATTTAAACTTGTTGATACATATATATATTACATCTTTCAAAGTTTTGTTTTCCTCGCTTCCTATTTGTCACACCAATATGCACATGTTTTTATAAGTTTTACTCTTATTTCTTCTTGTCCATCATGCTACTAAACAATTATGAATATTTGACTTGGCTTAATCTCTTTAGCTGCATTGTTTCTCTTTAAGTTGGTGTTCACTACACGGAAACCATAAAACAATTAATGTTGATGCCAACCAGTGTTTATTTTCACTAGCCTTATCTATCAACATGCCAAACTCTTTTAATAGAAACAATAAAAAATATCTACCACCTTTTTCTCAACTGAGAGTCGGATGCCAAAATGGTTAAAAATTGGGAAGACAGACAAAAATCTTGGCCAAAGTGCACACATTTTTAGAATGATAGGTCGTATATTAAGTTTGATATGAAACATTGATCCCACCATTGATCACAGTGGTGGATAATGTATTGTTTCACTCAGGGGTTTGGTTAGAGCCTATGAGGCTCCATGACCCAATATGGTAGGGTGGAGATCAGGCCTTCTTTGGTTGTGTTTCATTTTAATTTCCCTACGTGCATATATGTACATATATATAAGTTTTCATCTATCTATATATGTATATTGTCTACATCTAATCCCACATACATACATTTCTACACATGTATTTTTTATGTATATATATATATCCAAGCAACAGATTCCTACATATGCATCCAACACATGCAATGCATATATATGTAGTTGCAAAAAAAAATATTTACCGATATATATGTATCTGAAGTTAGATACACCTTTTTAGTTATTATTTCTTTAAGCCTCAAAAAGGAATTCTTAGAATGATAGGCTATATATTAAGTGTAATATGAAACTTTGATCTAACCATTAAAAATAGTGGACAACATGGTTTATTTTGTTGTGTTTCATTGTATATTTCCTATGGAATTCTTATAATGCATAGGATGCATATTAACTATACAATATGAAACATTGATCTAACCATTCAACATAATGGTGAATAGTGTATGTTCTTTCTCAGGGGTTTGGTGAGAACCTATGAGGCTCCATGAGCCAATATGGTAGGCTAAAGACCAAGCCTTATTTTGTTGTGTTTCATTTTATATTTCCTATGTATAGATATGTATGCTTGTGAAATTAGATGCAAACAATATTCATATTTATGATAGGTTTTATATTAAGTGTAATATTAAACATTGATCTCAACATTGATTACGAAGTCAAAATAATTCTCCTTTATCAAATGGAACATTGGCAGCTAGGTGCTATTAGCTACAAAAAATAATAGCAACGACCATGAATGTAATTAAATAGAAATTAATATGGTTACCCTCCATCATCTTTATATATATATATCCTCCTTGACCATTGATTTATCCATCAAAAAAATTGAAAGCATTTGGCGTGTCCATAAACAAAGCCAATGAAATTAAATGTCGATTGGCAGACCTTGGTGCTTCAACATTAATTGTTATATTCTATTTGTATAGTGGTGATGGTTGTAATAACACCTATCATTTAAAAATTAAGAAAACATATTCCTTTTCCACAAGAAAAATGTCATTTATGATTTTCCCTTTTATAACTATAACACAAATTTTGGCACTTTAATGATTTCTTATGCTTCTAGGGTTTTTCACCTAAAAGGAGAAAGATGGGCCAAAATGCTAATGTTACATTCAAGATTATGTGTTAATGGGGGTGTGAATTTGTCTAACTATGATGTCTAAGTGCAATAAATTGAAAGAAAGATGACTTATTGATGTTAAATCTAAAGAATGTGAAATGCTAGAAAACACACTATTGTATGCAAACATTTACAAAATGACCTAGAAATGTAAACTTTAAAAAAATAGAAAGATGTAAATGAAAGAGGTTCACTTGGAAGTGTGTTGTAGACTGGAAGGGACTCTAAAATTTTGAAAATACTATTTTTTATGTCTAGCGAGACACTTGTGCCAAGCTAGGTGACCTAGTCCTTTTTCGAGGTGATTTCAGAAAACTACTCTGGGCCTGTTTCAGCCAAATGGGTATCCAAATCCATAGAAATATTTGAAAAATATGCACACTGGGACTGGGTCACCACAACTGTGGGAATTGTCCCTTTTTGCTTTTCTGAAAATCTAAAGGTGGAAATAGGAGCTCTTAATCTTCACTTTTTTCTCTTCCATGTGTTCAGACTAGAAACCTTGATTTTCAATCTATAGGTGTCTTTTATTGAATTTTTTTCCCTAGACAATGAAGAGATGCCCTAAACAAGTCTTCAACCCATTCTTGGATGATCTTCAAGCTTCCAAGATACCTAAATCTGTAAACACCCATAAAGAGAAAGACATATTAATTGTCAAGGCATGGGGTTTGCCTTGGTCAAACCCCTTTTTAGATAATTAAATCAAATAAAGAGACAAGATAATATAGCATGAAATATGAAATGCTGGATTCAATACCTTTTCATGATGAGTTATCTTGTGTTGTTGTAGCAATCAACCCTTGAGTGCTTCAGAAAAGATGTCTTGATGACTTAGAATGAAAAACCCTAGCTTGCTTGAGAAGAGTAGTGGATGAGTGATTAGGAATATCGAGTGAGGAGAAATGAGACTTAAAAGAAGAAAAATGAGTGAAAAAAACCCTTATTTATACATGTGATGCCCTAATTCCCAAAAAAATAACACATGATAGGTCGACCTTAGGGTTTTGGAGGCAAATTCCTGTTAGAATTTTGTTTTAATTTTGAATTTTATACCAAAAGGGACTAGGTCGCCCAAGGTGGTGACCTAGTCCACTTGGAAAAATTCAAGTGGTGGTTGGGAATTGAGTGGTGTTTAATGATGATTAATGGGATTGTCTCCCAAAACACACTTAAGCTAGGCCTAAAACTATATTGAGGGGAAATTTTAACATAATAAAGGGTTGAATTAGTGATGACAAGCCTAGGAAAGTGTAAAAATGTTTTACAACAACTTACAACACCTTGACACAAGGCTTGGAAAAGGGGTAGAAAGTAGTCAAAAATCCATATGCAAGGGTCCAAATGAGTGAAAAGTGTCAAGACTAGACACTTTTGGGTGACACATATTACCCCCACTTTAGTGAGAGGATGAACTTGCTTTAAACTCACACTAAAGTAGCCCAATAGAAATGGTGAAGAATGGTGAAGAATGAAGAAGGCGGTCAAGCCCCTAGGATTTGAGATTCTAAGTCAAGTTGACATTAGTGAAAAGGACATATTCAAAGGTGAATGATTTGATGAAAAATGAGATACATGATCATGCAATGACAAGAACTAGAAGAAAGAGAAGGAAAGTAAAAAGGTGGATGAAGCTTTGACCGTTTGTCTAGCGAGTTGTGGATCAGATCTAGGATGTTTGTCCAAAAATATGTATAGAAGTCCAAAGAAGTGGTGTAGTGAGAAATTCATGTCGATGTGTTAGCTTCCCATCGTATAATGAGAAATCCATGTCAGTGTATCGGCTTCCCATTATACTAACCATACTACAGTTACATCACTTGATAACTTTGAGATAGGGCATCACAACACTTTTGTAAATACTTGTGATGAAATTTTGTTGAAAGGTATTTTTCTTTGTTCATGTAAGGTCTTCTTCTTAGGGATTATTGTGCCTAATGTCTCGAAGAGAGGAAAATTCATGGTGTGAGATCATTATCCATGGGATTCCTCATTCACATTAGGCCACTTCAATTGATCATACACTCATGGAAGGCATCAAACCTAATGACACCACCAAGAAGAGGACACATCACAAGAAAGAGAGAAATCATGCCATGAAATTTTGTAAAAAGATGTCATCTATGAATGCCCCTACTTTAAAGCAGTTTCTAACACCATTACAATGAGAAATTTCTTTAAAGTAGCCAAGGATAGGTGCTAAGGAGACATGAGAGCTAACTTGGAAATCCCTATACCAAGTCATATGTTTTCGAAGTAAGATAAGTCATGAAGAGGGGTAGTATGTCACTTGTGATTCAATCTTAATACACATCATCCATGTCCCAAGCTTTATCATATATGTTTGTGAAAGGTTAACAACTAGTCAAAAGAGACAATGACAAGTGACATACGAGGGTAAGGTTCTTGAAACCTTTGCCCCCACTTAGTGCAGGATAAAGGTGAGCCTAGAATGGATGTGTTATGCCTTGCATAACCACCCCATCATTTTCCTTGGTCAAAATGGGTCACCCTTTTTATGTTTTTGTCCTTGGTTGTTTTTTGAACAAATTTTGGAGTTTGTTTTCTCCAACACTTTGTTTTTTCTTTTGTTGTTCTACCGAAACTGGAACCAGAACAAAATCAAGTTTGAAACTTGTTTTAAGGATTCCATTTTGATCTCTATCCAAGTTGTGTTTCCTTTTGTCTTTTAGATTTGTATTTGCTAGAGCTAAAGCTTTAGAGGATGTTAAGTCTGAAGTTTATTCATAAGTCTCAGACTTGTTTCCATTCTGCCTCCACCTCCACCTTTTGGTTTGTTCGTTTGGACTTAAATTCAGTGATGGGTTTTCTTGTTTCGGTCTTTGTGTTTTTATTATCTTTTTTATTTCTTCTTTGTCGGCGGAATCGAAACCGAAACCAAACTTGAAACTTGGAAAAAAATTCTAAATCAACTTCCATTCCCGTTCTGATTCCGTCGTTTTGTTTTTTTGTTTGACTTTACTTTAGTCGCACAACAGTAATGTGCTAGTCCCCTCTGTGGTTCCAACTCTGATCTACCGCATTTATGGCATTAATTATAGGTGCCATGCATGTATGAATCTGCATTTTTTTAACCTTAATTAATGATTAACTAGATTTTATCATCACTGTTTAAAGATTAACGTGAACCAGAGCTGCGTTGGAACGTTTGAGCGTGTGATTCAATCGAAAGTGAGGTAGTTGCTCACAGATTCACATTAGAGGGCTAGCCTATTTGATTATGTTTGGATGTAGGGTTTATGTTCTTCATTTTGTTTGTTTTGTATTTTGTTATGTTCGGTCATTTTTTGTTCACATGGATTCATGAATCTTGGTTTTGTTTCGAGTTCATGTTGTTCATTTGTTCATATTCTCTTTGTTTTGTTTTCTAGTTTTTGTTTTTTCTTTTTAAGATTTTGGCTTTTTTTGTTTGTTTGTTTTTGTCACAGTCATTTTCACATTTTAGTCATGACCATACCATGGTGCCCTGGTTTTCAGATGTGATTCATCTGCTCTATTTCATTTATAAGGTCCATTGATTTACAATTTTTCTTAAG
Organism: Sequoiadendron giganteum; assembly: GCA_007115665.2. Classification (NCBI taxonomy): domain Eukaryota; kingdom Viridiplantae; phylum Streptophyta; class Pinopsida; order Cupressales; family Cupressaceae; genus Sequoiadendron; species Sequoiadendron giganteum. The sequence goes on along the minus strand of CM021106.1, from coordinate 61,195,343 downwards.
GGTGCTTCGGCGCAATCGACTTGATTAGTTTTGAATAGGGTTAAGTTTGTGCCCTAATTATTTTAAATGAAAGGGTTTTATGATTTAGGGTTTTTGCACGTCTCGGTTTAAATTAGAAAATGATGTGCTAGTTACTGTGGTTTCCTCTCGGTCATATGGGGATGGTCTCATGCGGTTTTTTTTTTATCCCCCCTCGATTTTTCATGA
>CM021106.1:61033099-61190087 GCA_007115665.2 Sequoiadendron giganteum | reverse complement strand
AAAATTATCAAAATAAGAACAGAGGATACAATCAGAGGTCCAACAACAAAAATAGGCAATGGAACACTAGACCCAACAACAGGGGGAGTTCCCCATAACTATCAGTCTGGTGAGGATAAAAGACACATTGCTAATGTGGCAAACCTAAATTTTGTGACTAATTGGTGTAGACTACATGATACTGTAACACATTTTGAGGTCAATTGCCTAGAGATGGAGAAAATGGTAAAGATTGTGCAAGTTGATTCCCACCCTCCACAAGGAAATTACAATCAATATATTGAGGCAGTAAGTACTACTATGACTTACGAGACTATTGAGTAAAAATATAAATTTCTCATGAATGGAGACAATGACCAAGAAGAGGATGTGTATGATACCCAAGCCTTCTAGTCCAAAGGTGGTCACTTCTTGAGAAATTAGAATAAGGGCCCATTTACTACATATGTACCCCAAACAACATGGTCCCACCTAATCAGAATGTAGATAATAACCCACCGCTACCAAAGGGACCTTGTGATTCTCATAATAAAGGTAATCCACCTTCTTTTCCTAAATATCATGCGAGGAATGATTCAGAATTTGATTTTATTGCAAAACTACAGAGACAAAAGACATCATTGTCATTCTTTGACATTATGATGTGCTGCCCCACTCAACAAGAACTTGTGTTGAAATCCCTGGAGGAGGCAGATCATTCAAAGGGAAAAGGTAAAGTGACTCTAGTGAAGGAGAAAAATGTGGCCATCTATAAAGGTAGGACCAGTACCCCACCTTTCCTTTTGAGTTTAAGGATCTTTGGAAAGAATTAGCATAATTGTCTGCTAGACTCTGAAGCATCGGGTAATGTTATGCCCTTTTCAATTTGAAAGAAACTAGGATTACATCCTACCCAGACTAATAAGAAAGTGATTCAGTTGGAGAAAACTGAGGTTAATGTGGTGGGAGAATTGAAGAACATGCATGTATAGGTTGGGTTGGATCCAAGGATCCAAACTTACATAGATATCCAAGTGGCTGATTTTCCAGAAACATATGGTATGCTCCTAAGTCAGGAGCTAATGAAGAGTATTGGGGGATATTTTTGTTTGGATTTCTCTCACTTGTGGCTACCCTATAAATGGTAGCAACATAGATTAGAATTGAGAGTGAGCCTAGGCTCAAAAGCTTGATTACAGAATATGATTCTCCAAATGAAGTAGCATACTTCGAGACTGAGATAGGAGTTTACAAGCAAGAGAAATTCATGACCTTCTTAGTACTTAATCCAGATGATGCACTACCCCTAGGAAAAAATGACCCAATGATCTCGATCAACCAGCAAGTTCTAGTAAAAAAATTGCAGCAAGATTGGCTGGTATTAGGAGAAGAGACTGATTTGAACAGTTTGTTGCTTCCTAATTGGTGTAAGATGCATTATCAGAATCTTTCTGAATTGACATGTCAACCCTGCCTAGATATATTAAACCACATAGGTCAACCTCAATTGATTAGCTAAGATCAATCTCAAGCAACCATCAGTGAATTCCCATTTGAAGCTAAGTATGCTACCATTCTCACAAGAACCAGTCTTTTTCAAGAGGAATATTCTGCACCATTAGAGCAGACTCAAGTTCTATACTCTAAGATTCAAGAGGAGATTGAGGTGTCACAACCTTTATCCAATACACCTGCCTTGGATACTCTACCAATTTTTAAGGCATTGACAGAAAAAAAATTGGATTGCAACTTGATCCAAGAAGTTGTTCAGGAAGTGATTCTTGAACAAGCTGTAAATATAGAAAAACCCTTAAGTGAGCCTAGCCCCCAGAAATTTTCAAATGTTGATGACCAGAAAAAGTCTGAGCCATGACACTTCCCAAGTAAGTCATCCCCTATTATCCCTAAAAGGAAGGAGCTCCCAACTAAAGACCAACTGTGGAATCTTAAATTTGATGGCTCCAAGTCCAAAGTAGGAAGTGGAGCAGGGATTGAACTAACCAATCCAAATGGGAAAACTTACTTTCAATCTTATAGGTTGTAGTTTGGTTGCACGAACAATGTGGAAGAATATGAAGCACTTGCTCATGGACTCATGTTTTCTCATAAAAAGGTCATTGCTCTTAGGGTAACGGGGGATTCTAAATCAATTGTAAAGAAGGTACATAGCTAGTATAATTTTCATAACAACAAATTGGCTGCATACAAAAATAGAATTTGTAATCTAATTGAAGACTTTGATGCTTTTGGGATCACTTTGATCCCTACATAAGCTAATCAAATTGTAGATGCCCTTGTCATTGCTGCTAGCACCTTGGAACCCATGCAACACTCTAACCTAAAGATATTTTTAGTTGAATTAGTCTCAGTCCCAATTGTCCCTGATAATGTCTGAAATTTCTAGGTATTCGATGATGACCAACATATATTGGCCTTTTTGGAAAGTTCAGATATCTTTGAAGGATAGATAATAGAGGAATTGGGAAGAGATCAGGGAGATTGGGATCCTAAGAACAGTGATGAAGAAGGGATATTCGATTTGAAAAGCAATAGTATTCCAAAAGGGATGGTAGCTTTGGAGAGAATATTTGATTTTGACCCATGGGCTCATCAAAGGGTACCCACAAGGAGTGATGGAGGGAAATATGAATTTGTTAATCTGACTCACTCAAGCCCTGAAAGGAATGTCCTTATAGGAAAGACTTGTCCTCAAGAAACTAAGGACAAGATAGTCAAATTTTTGGAGCAAAACATTGCAGCCATTGCTTGGAGCTATGATGAACTAAAAACCTTTGACACTTCGGTGATCAGACATACCATACCTCTCAAGCCAGAATCCAATCCCTTCCATCAAAAACAATGCCTGATCAATGCTTTGATTAAGCCCCTGATCCAGAAGGAGGTGCAAAATCTATTGTCTACAAGAATAATCTTCCCAGTCACACATTCTACGTGGGTTGAAAATTTAGTTCCTGTGTGCAAGAAAAATGGTGAAATTAGGTCATGCGTTGATTTCAAGAATTTAAATAAGGCCTCTAAGAAGGATAATTACCCATTGCCTTCTCTTGATGAGGTACTACAAATAGTTAATGGGTCCCAAATGATGTCATTTCTCGATGGCTATTTTGGTTATAATCAGGTCCTTGTCAGTCATGAGAACAGAATGAAAACTGCCTTCACCACCAAATGGGGCACATTTTCCTATTCGAGGATTTCATTCGGTCTTATCAATGTTGGAGCAAGCTTTCAATGTGAAATGGATGTAGCATTCAAATATTTTATAGGTAATTGTATCATTATTTATGTGGATGATTTAAATATCTTCTCCAAGAATCAGGGAGACCATGCTGGAGATCTGAAAAAGGTCCTCAAAAAGTGTATAAGCTATGGTGTCTCCCTCAATCCAAAAAAGTGTGTGTTTGGAGAATCTAAAGGGAAGGCCACATAATATTAGAAGAGGGGATATCCATAGATCCTGATAGAGTGGAGGCTATCTTGAAACTAATAAGGCCAGGCAGTAAGAAAGAAATGAGATCCTTCTTCGGGAGGATCAATTTTGTCAGAAAATTTATAATAGGGTTTGCAGAAATTGTCAAACCCCTTAATAAAATGATGAAGAAAGAGGAAAAAATAGAATGGAGAAATGAGGCTAAATCTTCTTTCTTGCAGATCAAATAGTCAATATTTGAGGCACCAGTTTTGACTAGCCCAGATTATCTAAATCCCTTTTATATATATTCTTTCGCGTCTGACCATTCATGTGCAATTGTTTTAACACAACAAAGAGGTGAGGGAGAGGAAATACCTACCACCTTCATGATATCCTTTTAAGAATGCAGAAGTTAGATACCCGCCCTTGGAGAAACAAGCCTTTGCATTAGTTTGAGCTGTAAAGAAATTCAAGCAATACATTCTTCGAAGCTAGGTAATGGCCATAGTTCTTGATCCAGCTGTGAAATCTCTCCTAATGCAAAGAGAATTAGGAGAACTAAGAGTAAAGTGAATGGATATTCTGCAAGAGTTTGACTTAGAGATTTATTCAATGAAACTTGTCTAAGGTTAGGGTTTATCAAAGGCGATGGCAGAGGTGAACAAGAATATCACAAGTCAGCAATACATTGTCCAGTCATTTACTAAGGATCCTTGGTACACAGACTTGATCTTCTTCCTCCTCAACAATAGATGTCTCAACGGAATGAATACTACTCAGAGGAGAGAATTAAGGATGAAGAGTGCTCATTACATGCTTAAAGGGGGATCTATATACAAAAAGAACTTCCAAGGAATTTACCTACACTGTTTGGATCAGCAAGAGGCTAAGGACGCCATTTCCGAGTTTCATGGAAGACATGGTATAGAACATGGATCTACGGATGCTTTGGCTCATCAAACTCTTAGATCAAGCTATTATTGGCCTTATCTATTTCAAGATGCATGCCAACATGTCAGGATGTGTCATGTATACCAAACCTCTGCACCTAGGGAAAGAAATCTGACAATGCCTTTCCAACCAGTGTATGAAGTAAGACCATTTTCTCAATGGGCACTGGACTTTGTAGGTGTCATTAACCCAAATTATTCTATAGGTCACAAGTTCATCTTGACTACAACTGACTACTATAAATACTAGACTGAGGCCCAACCCTACAGAAAAAACACCACAGAGGTGGTTATCAAATTTTTGATTGAGAACATCATCACCAGGTTTGGAGTTCCATTTACCCTAGTATGTGATAATGGCCCTGTTTTTTCTTTAGCTGAATTTATTCAATGGGCTTATGAACAAAAAATCATTTTGAAGTATTCATCTAATTACTACCCTTAGGGAAATGGAGTGGTTGAGTCCACTAAAAAAGATATGTTGGAAGTAATAAGAAAATTGTTAGAAAACAATCCTAGGGAATGACACACCTAGTTGAGATTTTCCATGTGGGAAGATCGAACCCGAATCAAAGAAACCCTAGGAAATTTTCCATTTAAGTTAGTCTATGGAAAAGATCTAGTCTTCCCGATCCACTTGCAAATACCTGTCCTTAAGTTTATGCAAAAATTTTATACAAAGGATGATAGGATCAAGCTTAGATTAATCAATTTTATTAACATGGAGGAACAAAGAGATGCTACTTTGCATAAATTCTCTAAGCATCAAGTTGTCGTCAAAAACTTGTTTGACAAAATGGCCAAGGTAAAGGCCTTTAGGATATTAGATCTTGTGTTACTATGGGATAAAGATAGATAGAAGAATTGAGATCACTAGAAATTTGATAGACTCTGGTTAGGTCTATATCAAGAGGTTGAGATACTAGGTGAGAATGCTTTTTGTTTAAGTACTTTAACATGAGAACTTGTTCCATTGCCAATTAATGGTCAGTTTCTCAAGCACTACTTTGGTTCATAGAGGTTTGATGTTTTGAATAATGTATTATACTATATCATATGTAATTAAGTTTTGGTTTTTATTTTTTTTTTTGTTTTCATTTTCATTTTTGTTTGTTTTTGTTGTTCTTTTGTTTTTCTTTGTTTCTTTTTTTCTTGTGTTTGGTTGGGGATCTTCATTTCTATCCATCTCAAGAAAAGGGGTTGTTATTCAAAGTATGCTACAAGCACTAGGAGAGAAATTGATTTAGGTATTTTCATTAGGCATCTTTGAAAGGATTTCTTTCTAAAACCTCATATCTTATGATCATTCTAATGTTGGTTTGAAAATTTATTAAGAGTAGAAGGTACGTTGTGAATATCTCATGAATTATGATCAAAATCTGTCACCAAAATAGATAAACATCTTCCTAAGTAAATACCTATCTATTTTAGGGTTGCTTTACCTTTGATTCAAGTGAAAAATCCAATTCCAAGTCTATCATGAAATCCATTGTAGTTCTCAACCCATATTTTAGATCAATCTTATCTGAGTATTGAGAAAAGTGCATAAGAGGTTTCTACAAGTAAATCTCAAGTGTAAAAAAAAAGAGAGAAAGAAAGGAAAGGCACGATCAATATCAAATGGGTGAATCAAGCATCTCTATTGGGGCTATGGACGCCTATATGGAAGTAGAGCAATGCTTTGAGAGAACTAGAGGTATCTCTGTTGAGGATATGGACTCCTATTTGGTAGCGGAGCAATGCCCAAGATTTTATTGCATGATAGTTAAAGGACTCAACCTATGTAGCTTGAATCTTAGGTATAGTTTTTCAGGAGTAGAGAAAGTATCTATAAAGAATGATGCACAATATGCACACACACTCAGATTCATAAATGTTCATGAGCACATACATCTAAGATTCCAGCTCAATTTTATTGTATATATATCTAATCTTATTCAAGTTAGCATGCTTCGTAATCCAAGAGGTTTGTGGGTGACTAAATTTTTTTTTGGTGTCTTTGAAAAGAGGCAAACCATTTTCCCAACTGAGTCACCATTTTTTATGCCGTGCATAACCACCCCAAATTTTTCCTTGGTCAAAATGGGTCCGTCTTTTTATGTTTTCGTCCATGGTTTTTTTTCAAACAAATTTTGGAGATTGTTTTCTCCGACACTTTGTTTTTTCTTTTGTTGTTTTTCTGGAACCAGAACCGGCACAAAATCAGGTTTAAATTTTTTTTTAAGGATTCCATTCTGATCCCGATCCCTGTTGTCTTTTCTTTTGTCTTTTAGGTTTGTCTTTGTCGGAGCCAAAGCCAGAGAGGATGTTAAGTCCGAAGTTTATTCATAAGTCTCGGATTTGTTCCCATTCTACCTCCACCTTTTCCTTTTGGTTTGTTTGTTTGGACTTAAGATCGGTGATGGATTTTCTTGTTTCAGTCTTCACGTTTTTATTAGATTTTTTCTTTCTTTTTTGTCGGCAGAACTGGAACCAGAACCAAACTTGAAACTTGGAAAAAGTTTCTAAATCAACTTCCATTCCCATTCCAATCCCACCATTTTGTTTTGTTGTTTGACTTTACTTTAGTCAAACAACAGTAATGTGCCAGTTCCCTTTGTGGTTCCGACTCCGATCTGTTGCATTTATGGCATTAATTATAGGTGTCATGCACATATGAAGTTGCATTTTTTTAACCCTAATTAATGATTAATTGGATGTTATCATCACTATTTAAAGATTAAGGATGAACCAGAGCTATGGTGGAACATTTGAGCATGTGATTCAATCAAAAGTGAGGTAGTTGCATGTGGATTCACATCAGAGGGATAGCCTATTTGATTACGTTTGGAGGTAGGGCTTTTGTTCTTCATTTCTTTATTTTTTGCGTTTTGTTATGTTTGGTCATTTGTGGTTCACATGGATTCATGACTCTTGGTTTTCTTTTCAGTTCATGTTGTTCGTTTTGTTTTCTGGTTTTTGTTTTATCTTTTTAAGTTTTTGGCTTTTCTTGTTTGTTTGTTTCTGTCATGGTTGTTTTCACATTTTAGTCATGACCATATGGTGGTGCCCTAGTTTTTAGATGTGATTCATCTACTCTATTTCATTTATAAGGTCCATTGATTTACGGTTTTTCTTAAGGGTCCTTTGGCATAATTGACTTGATTAGTTTTGAATAGGGTTAAGTTTGTGCCCTAATTATTTTAAATTGAAGGATTTTATGATTTAGGGTTTTTTGCGCATCTCGGTTTAAATTAGAAAATGATGCCCTAGTTACTGTAGTTTCCTCTTGGCCATATGGGGATGGTCTCGTGCGGTTGTTTTTGAGCCCCCCTTGGTTGGTCATGACCTAGTCTTTAGGTTATGATGTCATCTGTTATCCTATTGAAATTTCTAGTGATGTCATAAGTGTTTTAAGAAGAATTGGAATCAAAGTTGTTTTTGATATGTAACCTTCATTTGTAGTAAGTATTGGTTACCATTTTCATTTTGTCTGATCTCACTTACAATAATGAATGGGATTTCAAAATGTTGTTAACACTGGCGGTACCGGAACCGGAATTAGACATAAATTTGAAATTTGTTCATGGTACCAAATCGGTTTCCATTCTGATTTTGATTCCAATTGTCATCCTGACTTCGAATCCATTCCTACTATATGGTTTATTGCAAACTCAATGCCTATTCTAGTCCCAACCCTGATAGTGTTTTTAAAGGAGACTTTTTAGGATGTCTTCTACTTGGTTCTCCCTCCGGTATGTATTGAAGGGTAAGATCCCTAATCATGTTTTTGTTATACTTCTTATAGATCTAATCTGCGGTTTTATTGAAGGAAACTAAAAGATGTTTGGAGCATCAGGAGAAGCTTCTCAAAGGATTCAACCTATAGAAACTTCAAAGGTAGCAACTAAGTTTAAAAAGGTTAAACCTGAACATCTCCCTTATACCTTGAGGTATAGTCATTAGGGTCCTCTTATCACTGCTAGCAAGGTGGAATCTGATTGGGCTGATATAACTGACACAAATCTGGGTCCATTTAATTATGAGGAGTTGTACTCAAAGACATTTTCTGAGGAGGTGATAGGGAGAACTGAAAGGATAATTGAGTCTAGTTTGGCTCACATCACTGTGTTTCCTCTATCAATCCAATTCCTTGAATTGATAATGATAGCAGTTGGAGCTTACAATCCGACCACCAGACAATGTGTGGATTCATAGGGCAATGTGATCATAGACTTGACTCCTCAAATGTTTCAATTTATCTTTAGTGTCCCTAATCCAAAGAATCTTGGACAACTTAATGAGGAAAAAGCTTTAGAAATATACAACAATCACATGGAGACCAATAAGGCTCATTTAAACAATAAATGGTTAAGAATGAAGAAGAAGTCTCTAACAAAGCTCTCGGATTGACCAAAAAGGGTAGAGTTCTACAAAAAGGTGGAAGATATTATAATGATGTTATCTAGAGTCTTCGGGAAGAGAGATGTTTTTCATTTTAAGGAATGGATGTTTCCATTCATTCAGACAATCTTGGATGGTAGGCAGCAGTTTGATTGGCCTATGATTTTCTTAGAGAGCATACATAATCAACTGATGAGAGTGAGGGAAATTAAGAGATTCTTTATGACCTCTTATGTTGTCTATGTAGTAGCAAGTGGAGGCATATTTCCAAGATTACACAGAGTAGGAGTATTGGGAGAAGCTAATGGGAAAAAGAAAGTATGGAACCATTATGACCAGCTGTCGCTGTAGATTTTTGAGTTACATTTTAGAAGAGTTAATGATGCATTTTTGTATGTATTTATTAACCAACTTAATGGAGATGTAAGGTATAGACTAATCTGGGAGGTCATGGTATTCATTACAGAATGGGGGTGTTGGTATTATCCAGTACCCCAAATTTATTTATTTTAGGCTGGCTAGGTTTGAGCATCATCCTCACTTGCTCCCTAGGTGTTGCACAAACAAAATTGTCTTAATGGAGTTTTCTTACCAAGATTTGGGGGTTAATGTAAAGTTTGGAATAAAACATAAAATAGGTTGCCAAAAATTCCCCATGCAATTGGGTGAGTAGAAGTGCCCACACCTTGTGGGAGCTAAGGTTGTTTTAATGAGTTAATGCATTTGAAGTTGGGCCTATATACTACTAGGAAGCATTTTTATATGAAGAAAAAGATGAATGCCTTGCTTGCTTCAGTCTTTGATAAAAATTCCAACCTACTGGAGGACTTTTGTAGTGATCTCCAAGATGACTATGACCTCAGGAAGAGAAATTATGAGAGGTTGCATGTTCCACTTACGGTAGACTTCGGGGTCAAAGTTGACATTCCTGAAACACTATCAGATGATGGTGTAATTTTGGATCCTGTATATGAAGCACAAAATATAGGTACCAAGAACATAGACCCTATGGATTGGGAAGCGAAGGAGACAATGGATATCAAACAAATAGCCAGGCCAGTGTTGGATAGGAGTATCCAATGGGTTGTACTCAAAATGAAATCTCCTGGGGTCAAAATTCTAAGAAAGGGAGAGGGTATATGAGAAAAAAGAGGAGAATTTCTCCCAAAGAACCTCTATAATTTCCCCCCCTGATGTAGAGGAGTTTGAGCTTGAAGCTTTGACCCTAGAATTTACCGAGGCACATGAAGGAGAAGTTCTAATGAAATCAGTGTCGTCAACATCAGTCATAGTAGAATCATCTACCCAACTCCCTCCTACAAAGCAACAAAGTGGAGAAATGCCTAAGGGGACTCTCCACAATGAAGCTGAGGCTTTAAAGGAAAAGGAAGCAGAGATGGAGATTCATGACATAGAAACAAACTTTGATGATACTTTATTAGATAAGGAGACACAAGAGGAGATGCCTCTGGAGGAAACTGAGTATGTGTTGACAAAGGAGGATCAATGGGCATTATTTGAAGAGGCTAAGGAAACCTCATATGCACAGACACATGCTAAAATTGTGGAAAATAAAAAGTAAATAGATGCATAGGCATAAGTTGATGCAATAATTTAGCAATAGCAGTTGCAAGCCAAGTAGAGAGATGATAAAGTGATCAAGCAAAAGCAGCAAAAGGAGCATGAGCTCAGAACAAAGGATGAAAATGACAGATTGGAAATGGTGCAAAAGATACATGAGTTGGAAGAAGAAAATTCCAAGCAAAGAAGAGAAAGAGAGGCCCTTGAGGCCAAGTTTAAAATGATTGAAGAGGCCCATATGAAAATAAAAGAAGAAGAATGTTTGCAGAAGAGTAAGGATGTTGAGGAGTTGGCTAAGCAACAACAAAAAGCAAAGGAAGCATCAGACAAACTCAAGGTCTTGGAGGAAGAGAAATTGAAAAATGAGAAAGAAGATAAGATAATACAAGAGAAAAAGGATAGGGAAGAGGCTGAAAATCTTGCAAAAGAGAATTTAGAGGAAGAACAACAAAATGTACAAGAGGTTTATTTTGATCCTAGGGTTAATGTACTACAACCATTATCTTCTACAACTGCTACCTCTTCTTCTATGGTAATGGCTACTACTCCGAGTGCTCCTACCTAGTTGAAGCTTAATCTTCAAAAGAAACAAATAGCTCCCACACAACCTCTTAATTGGGAAGATATGATGAAGGAAATTCAAAAGGAGAGACCCAAAAAGAAGGCTAGAATCCTTCATTCCACAAGGTTAACTGAGCTAGGGGAAATTATTGCAAAATGGGAAATACATGTGGTTGATAAAGATATGGGAGACATGTAGGTCACTGATTACCAACTAGGCACTGTCAATTTAGGAAGGCCTACAAGAAATCAGCAGATGAACCTGAGTGATGTTATAGCATCATCCACCAAGTCAAGGATGATGAAGGACATGCAAAGAAATGATGAGCTCAAAGCTCAGTTGGATCAGATGCATACCTTTTTGAGGGATGTTTCTACTCCTAGATCACAACAAATTGTTGCCTTAGAGACACCAGTTTTGCTCAGAAAAAGAGAGGTTGATGATCCTGTGCAAATAAAGAATAAGGCTAGGATGATGGATAGATGGACAAACAAGCTTAACCAAGAGGTAGGAGAGGTGGTTATTAAGAAATTTTGAGATCCACAAGGCAACATGAGAATTAATAGAAGAAATGAAGCACCATACTGAAACATTGGAAAGACAGGAGGAAGAATATAGAGGATATGTCCAGAGGGTAAAAGATATCAATAAATTGCCAAAGTCCACTCTTCTTGAGTAGTCAATCCTTGAGGAAGACAATGTAGACTTCTTGGAAAAATCCTCTAGCATAATCCGACTTAGATCTGATTTTCTATACAAGCATAGGAATGAAATCCAAGATGCTAGTAAGGATTTGAATGAAAAACTTGATGAACTATAAGTTGTTGTAGCTATTCTAGTTAATATTGATATACCGGTTAAAGAGGGCATTCCTCTATGTCAATTAAAAGAGAAATGAGACAATAGATTTCAAGAGGTTATGCAAAAAGAGGATGATGGAAAGGATCTATTGTTAGATATATTGATGGAGGTCAGGGAAGGAGTGAACGCTACAAGAAAGGAGTTGACTAAATTGAAATACATGAAGGGATTTTCCTCCGTAGAACTAGAGAGAATTAAATTTGAGGACAAGTGGATTGATGGGCTGGATATAGATATTCTTCAATAGGTCTTCTCTAGTTATGATGAATACATTCTGGAGAAAACTACACAAGAATGAGTTGGCAGTCTGTTTTGGGTGCATGACTTTCCCCCTCTTTCTTTCTTTCCTATTTCATAGGGAAATCAATGTTGGAACTGGAGATCAGCTAGTCTAAGTTTTTGAGGATATTTCATTTCCTTGATTTATGGATCTCAATTTTTATTGAGAGGAATTTATGATTTGCACGCCTATATGTATTTTTGGGTGCGATATTGTAAAGGTCGGATAATAAGAGTAGAATTAGCCACCTGATAGTAGGAGATAGGAATTCCATAGCTTTGAAAGGATACTTTGTTTTTATGAAGTTACAGTTGAATATAGAATACACTTTTTACACAGTGTTATGTTGAAATTGAGTTTACTAGATGAGGTTAGTGAATCATAATCTGTCTGTATGCCAGTGAGTTTGCTGAAGCATAAATGTTTCTTATTTGATGAGAATCAATAGAAGGAACTAGATTTCAAATATTTTTTCATTAAATTGTCTATGGATGGAATTGTTACATGTCTGTTGATCTATGTTATTAGCAATAGATGAAGAGTTTGTTCTTTTAAAATCTTAAAAAAAAATATTGTGACAAGTGATTGTGATGATTGAACTAAGCACTGTAGATGCATGCAATGGTATGGATTCTTTTTTAAATTGCATCATATTATGGTTCTCTTGATCTATTGGAGGAGAATTCTATGTTGAAATCATATGTCTAGATATTAGAGAATTTCACTCATGTTTTATTGATTTATGCCTTGACCTATCCCTTTTTTGTTTATTTATACCCCCTTTCGTTAAGTATAGATTGATGAATCTGTTGTTTCTTGCAGTCCTTATTACCAACAAAGGCCCCTTGAACATTATAATTGCATGGAACAATTGAGTGACACTAGATAGTTGAGAACCAACTACCAAGACCTTGGGAGTTAGGCTAATATATGTTGTCTTTCTTTTTCAAGAGAAATAGAGTAGAAATATTTTGTTTAACATTGTTTGTGTCATTTTCACCATCAATAGGATGACGGTATGTTGCTCCTTGTCAGGGATGAAAAACATGAAATAGTGAGTATTCTATGATCCTACAACTATTACATGTCAAGGAGCATAAACTAATGTTATTTATGTGGGTAAGGAAAGAAAGTTTCGAAAAAAATTTCCTTGATAGTATACACTTTGTTATATATGTGAGTAATGTCATTATAACTTGGGTGGTGTGATATGGTTTTCTTAGGTAGGGGAAAGATTAGAGGATGCTTAGGAAGTCCAATAGTAGATGGGTATCTAATGGAAACTTGTGTATGCATAACCTTGGCGGGCTTGGGTTGATGTATCTCTAAGAAAGGGAAATTGAGTATCATTTTTTTACCATTACCAAAGGAAGGAAAATTACTATTGCACAAAAGGAGTGCAACCATGTTATTTTTTTCTTGCACCATGATACCTTCCATAGTATGATAGTGTTTACGAGAACTACAACAAGATGTTCAAGACATTCATTGTTTGGGTCTACACTAATGACTTAATCACAAGTAAGGGAATGATCTATGGTGGAATTTTCTTGTTCCATAGGATTCTCATGGTTCTCATCAATTGGATCTTGTAACATCATAATATCATCTTAACTAATAGGAGAGATATTAGGAGAGGGGGAAAGTTGATTTTTGTGATTGTTGATGATTGCATTCTCTAAGGTGTCATTCTCTTGTGTCATAGTATCTATCCTAGGAGGAGAGCTTTTTGGAAAGTGAAAAACAATAGATTTATCACATGGAATGATTAGATTTGGTAAAGTAGCTTCATCAATCATAGGATAGGCATTAAGAGAAGGATAACTAGGAATTATATGGTTACCAGTGATTGGACTTGATTTTTCAAATAGACCCTCCAAAATGTGAGGAACATTATGAAGGAGAGAAATAATGCTATAAATCTCAATCATTGGATTGATTGATAGCAAAATACCCTTAGTTATTAAAGAATTATAGCAAATAGGGGAGGTTTTGGGAGAAGAATGAAGGATGGGTAATGTAATACCCATGATTTTTGCTTTGTGTGTGATAAGGTATTTTCAAGGGGGACAAGAAGGAAGGAAAGCAAGACCATCATGATCATCAATGATTGTGTCTTATTTCAACAAGATACCTTCATCACCAATTGGAGAGATATCAGAAGAAGAACAATTATGATTATTGTAACTGAGGTAAAATTTCAAGGTTAGTATTGAATTCAATAAGAGAAATCAAACCCTATCTTAACTATGAAGAAAAATGGAGGAAAAAAAACAAAAGAAGGAACAATATCACCAAAGCTCCTCAAAACCTCCATGATTCACCTCCATAGACCTTCTCCATTTGCTGCAATATTATGTTTTCCCTCAAATTTCTGTGAGCAACTATGAATATGACTATGACCTAGCAAATATTGAACGATTCCATGAAAATGCAAGTAAGAAATAAAGACTACATGCAATATAAAAACCTACAAAAGACAATGTTAGACTAAAAGCATGAATTCAAGATGTGCAAGATGCACAAAATGTCAAGAGCTTGAGAGATGTAGATGTCAAAATGAAGGTAAAATTACCATTTTATAGAAATATGAATTTTAGATGGAGGGACAAGATTGATAGATGGAAGATGTCCTAAGCTCAAGGGTTGTAAATGCATGCGACAACCACTAATTAGGGTTAGGGAAACATTTCAAAATGAATGGACAAGATTTGATTTTTAGAAAATCAAATCAAGGGTTGGAATTACATGTGACAAGAGGAGATTGGGCACAAATTATGAGGAAAGTGGGAATTTAAAATAGAAATTTAAAATTAATTCCCACAAGAGGTGATGTGGACCTTCTAAATTAAAAATTGATTTAATTCAAAAGTGGTGAGACCATGTGACGATAAATAATAATTTAAAAGAATTTACTTGGGAAGAGGGAAATTTAAATAAATGATTTTATTTAAATTTAGAGTAAATAAGATAATTAAATAGCTAATTTTAATTATTTAATTATGGAGGAAAGTGACCAGTAATTAAATAAATTATGGGGGGGTTTATTTAATTATGATTATAATTAGAGATGTATTAAATAAATAAATATAATTTATTTATTTAAATAGTTAGGATGAAATAAATGGACTAAATAAATAAATTTAATAATTTATTTAATTAAAGAAGACATTAGAAATTAGTGGCGTATCTAAATAAATAAATAATTCAAGTTTATTTAAAGAGATAGGAAGAATAAAAGATGTGAATTAATTAAATAATTAAGAATTATTCAATTAATAGTTGAATTTGTACGAAATGACATAATCAAGTAGTTTAATTATGTTTAGAGGAATTATGGAGAAATCAAGTTCCCAAGCCTAGGTTAGTTTTATGTGTCTACATTTTCCCCCTCTTTGTTGTAATACAGTTTATCGAGTTATGGCAAAGAAAATTTGTGAAAAACATGCCCTAGCAAAGGTACGAAGTACCTATACCCCCTCAGGAAATTTTGCAAATTTTGGCCTAGGGTCGGAAAATTTTGGAAAGTGTCCCGATAAGTCAATTGGATGACTAGAAACATAGTGGTGCAACTGGCTTCAAAATAAGAGGATGTTCAAGCAATAAAAAGGTTAGTCAAACTTGGTCAAAGGAGCCTCCAATAATAAACCTAAGGGTAAAACCCTAATTTTCAGCCTATAAATAGGTTTGAAAATGTAAAAGACATGTCATTTTAACTTTTTTCTTTTAAAAATTTGGAGAGCTCAAAGCAAGGAGAGGATGCAACTAGATGGTGATTCCAATCACATAGCACCACAACTACTAGGTTTGGACATTTTGATGGCCAAAGGGCACAGAGGCAATGGTACATACCCCTTTCCTACTTCATCATTTTTTGATTTTCATGCATTTATTAGGGGTTTAAGGTAGGAAAATGAATGCATTGTGACACATGTGCATTCGTGTAAGCTGCATTCACAATCGCGTTGCATGCATTTGATGCATTACAATGCAAACACAAGGGATAGGGTAGCTCTAGGTTTAAAATGATGCAAATACAAGGGAGTGAGATGTAAACGCCAAAATGCAACACAACCACCAAGTTTAACAACACAATCGATAGATTGTGACACATATGCCAAGCCTCACAATGTAAAATTTATGAAATGATGCAAGTGTTATGAATTGTTGTAAATGTGAGGTCAAACGATATAATAGTCAAGGTGTGACACATGCATGAGATGCAGCAACACATGTAACTTGGCATGACGCAAATGAAGTCAACGTGATTCATTTGACTTTGACCAGGGTTGAATTAGCTTAGACTCAATTTTATTATGAAATTTTGACTAGATAGATGGTAATGATGCTTTGTAAAGATGTTTAATTTGTGCTAACTCTCATTTCTGCATGTGCAGAAATGACTAGTGCCCATCTATACACATGAGTTCAGACTGGCCACATATCCTTTTAGAGATTAGCTATGAGATAGCGAGTAGTGATGATTGATGTGATAGGGACTGTACTATATTACCTATATGCCCATTATCCGAGAAAAAATGGGACTTCTGACAACATTGTGTGAGCAGTGGCACTTAGAGACTTGGTCATTTCACATGTCAATGGGAGAGGCCACAGTTACACTGGAGGATGTCTACAAGATACTCTAGATTCTGATCTAAGGGGTGCAAGTGGGTTATGATCCCCATGGAGGATGGTAGGCCATGACAGGGTACTATGAGGTCATGGATGATGCAGGACTGGGTATTCAGGGTTACGAGATCAGATGAGAGTTTTTAGTAGAGCATTATGGTCATTGGGATTCCATGTTATTCACTTTGATCATCGGGGTCCTGATTCTTGATCGTTGTGGACATAGATTCCCTATTGGGTGGGGTGATGTGTTAGTCAGGTTGCACTGAGACAAGACAATTTTTTCTTTGGGGTCATTTTTTCTTGGTATGCTCTATCATGAGTTACATGAGGTGGCCTATCACGAGGGGTAGAGTATTAGATGTGGAGCTACTTTATTGGTGATCTGGGCTTGGGAGCACATTCCCATCTTCCATCCATTGGTTTAGATTTAGCAGTTGGGTGAGGGTATTCCCTATGTTTATTTGTATGTAGGCTTAGTGACATTGACTCGAGTGGGGGACATAGGGTACTGGTGCCACATGATTTATATCTTGATGAGTTTTGTTTGTAGGCCCTATAGAGACTGTGCACAGTGGGATGGAAAGGAGGAGCACTTGACATTTCATTGACATTTTAGATACTTGATTGGGAGGATCATTAAAAGCCAACATATTATAGATACTTGATTAGGAGGTCCACCTATAGCAGTTCCTCTAGTAGAGAAGGATATCGATGGGTTGGCTACACAATAGTGGGGATGGAGTGGGGGTTTGATAGATGTAGGAACCATAGCTGAGTATGATGTGTGGTGGCAGGTGCATAAGCTTATACCCCTGATAGATCCAGATGGTCCAACACCGATTGATCGACAATCAGTGATACCACAGGTGTAGAGAGGAGGATAGGGAGAGAGAGATGCTAGAAGGGATGGCAGCCGATGAGATGGGGGAGAGGCAAGGATGGAGGTTGGGGATATGGTGGGAGAGGTTATAGAGATGGAGGAGGTGGCAGTGGAGGTGATGATGGTGGGGATGGTAGGGGTGGTCGAAAGGGATGAGTAGGAGATAGGCCAGGAGAGTGCGACAAAATGTAGGTGGAGCGCCATTGTCACCCATCTGGGAGGAGGTGAGGAGGGGGAGAGTGAGGAGGTGGTACAAGTGGAGAGAGAAAAAGCTATGATCAAGAAACAAGAGTCTGAGTAGTGGGTGAGGGAGTTTGCAAAGCTATGCATAGGGCCCATAAGAGATATGGCCAGGGAGTTGGCTAGGATGAGCGAGATCTAGGGCTAATACAAATTACTTTATGAGTAGGCAGTGCCACCTGAGAGACTGGATCCTAGGTTGTCTAGGTCACAGAGAAGCATAGGTAGTGGCAGTAGGACTCATAACAGTAGTTGGAGCTACAACAGTGTAGGTGGATCAACCTCATCAGGGTAGTCCTCAAGGCATAGATCCCATCATAGCTACAGGCACTCATCAGGTCACAGGTCCAGCCACAACCATAGTTTAGTGTCATCAAGGCATAGGTCAGATCAGAACCACCCTTCGGTTATTGATCCATCAGCTTCACAGAGTCAGGCCATATCATCAATGCATGCTATAGTTGACTCATTAGTGAGCATGAAGAACCTCACTCATCACCTCGATGGATGGTGAGGGCACAACCTAAGGCATGAATTATGTTTTTGTTATTGTTATGTTGAGACACTTATATATTGACTTTCGATCTTGCCAGCTCCATTTTTGGGATTCCACAAGACTCTATCCTATGAAATGATTCTTTTTGAGATATATATGAGATGCTTTTTATGTGTACTACATGTTTTGTGTTATGTTGTTATGCATTATGATGTTACTATGCTTATGTGATGTGATGTTATTTATGTGATGCATTTATGATGGTTACTTTATGATTATATGTTATGATGATCCTATGGTTATATGATGATAATGATGATGATTATTCTATATGATACCATAATGTTTATGATGATGGATGCATTAATGTATGGTTATTTATGATGAAATGTATGCCTTGACTAATGCATGCCATTCTTTTTTACTATGGATGCATTTATGGATATTTTATAGTTGTGTTGATTATGTGATATATGATGTTGTTATGTTATGATCCTATATGTATGTATTAATGACATGAATGGTTATGATATTATGCAAATGATTTTTTTATGCAAATAATGCTTTAATGTATGTAATATGGATGAATGTAAATTATGGACCTATACATAATGTTAATGCAATGTAAATTCTATTATGTGCAAATGAAATTTCTATATGAGTATGCAATTATGTTTTTGTATGTCATAGGATATCATTAGGGGATGAGAGAATTGAGGGTACCAGACAAACTTGGATGCTATTGAGGAGATAGAGATAAATGTTAGTGCGGAAAAAGAATGCTTCAATATTTTCCATAGTAATAATAGGTGTTACTCTAATAATCATTGGGTAGATTGTCGCAATGGTCAATAAACACCATGAGATGACATAGTGTTGGCAAGAGACACTACAAATTTCATTTGGTTTTATCATTTATGGAAACACTAGTCAGTGAATGCATCCACATGTCATCATTTGATGATACTAGAAGTCAGATAAAGGTTTTGTGATTAACTGTCAAGTAAAAACATAGCATATGACAGAATTGTGTTCATTAATTCACATGCAATTTTATGTTATCCTTTTTAGTTGTGGATCTCAGGGAATGTTGTTTGGTATATGATCTCTATTATTCTTGAATCTTAGAGTCGCATATTGTTTCGTGTGCAAGTTAGAAGATATAGTTGATTAATTTTTTTTTCAACAGTGCATGAAGGCCAACTTGGTGGATGTAGCCATTGAAGATATTTGAGGAGTAATTTTTTAAGTGTTTTTTTGTTTGAACATGTTGATTTGGGTCATCACTATGTCATGGCCAACTTTTGGTTGGTACACATTGAGAATTAATTATGGATAGAGCCAACAGTTTGTAAATACTTTCATATTCTTGTTGGAAATGACATGTAGTGATTAAATATTTAGTTGTAGATATATTTAAGTGATCGATTATATCATTTTGATATAGATACGAAGTGTGTTGATGTGTGTTGTGAATATAAAAAGGATTCTAGAGTGATTATGCAAAATTTCACTTGTGCATAAAAGGATTTGTGATGTGAGTCAAAGCAGTCAAAGAGAAGAGATGAATCAGACAGAAGATCAAGAATTTGATTGATGAGCTTAACTATAACTATAATTAGGGATTAGTAGATGCTACCTTCTTAGTTCAAATCTTTTGGATGTTATCCAGATACTTTTGTAAGGCAGTGAGTCTTTCTATTTTTCAGCAGTGAGCTCTAGGCAGTGTGCCTAAATGCAAGTGCATTCCCATTTTGTAAAACATCTTTTTGAGTATACTAAGATAATATTGTGGATTGAACTCCACCGTGCTTTTTCCCCTAAAAGGGTTTCCACATAAAAATTCATGTGTTATGGTTGTTTATTTTATGTTCATGCATATTTCTTTTGGTTGAATTTTATAAGTTCTTTAAGGGTCAGATTAATAAAGTTAAAAAGTGTAGAACGCTGATTCACCCTCCCCTCTTAGTGTTCCTTGATTCCAACAATTGGTATCAGAGCCTAGATCCTCAGAAGAATTTTAACAGCTTGGGGAAGGTCCGGGAGATTAATTCAATGGATTCAAGTAGTCTTCAAAAACAAATTTTAGTAGCCCTAAATGATCTTGATCAATCAAAATATGAAGTCCGAGAATTTCAAGAAAATATCATGAATGCTGAGAAATTCATTGAGTCATTGAAAGATAAAATCAATAAGTCCAGGGAGAAGAGAATGAAACTTTGTGATCAGATCAAGCAGAAATATAGTAAGAGGACAATTGAAGATGAACAATTGAGTCAAGGCCTAAAGGAAAAGACAGAAGAAAGTGAAAATATTACCAGAGATAATGCACTCCTAAAGCATGAGATGGAATCTATTATGATGAGGATGACCAAGGAGATTGAAGACATAAAGAAGAATGAAGAGAAGCTTGCTCAACCCTTGAAAGAGAAATCTAAAGAATGCAACTAAATTACTGATGGATTCAATCAGTTGGAGCTTGAATTGGAACAATCTAGGAATAATGAAGAAGAGCTTGAAAAGAAAATTGATGATCTCAAAGATGAAATTGCTATTGCAAATGAATTCAAGGAGAAATTCAAGATTAGCTCAGCTAATCTTGATGAACTGATTAAAATTCAAAGGAATGGAAGTGAAAAATGAGGTCTTGGATATGAGGTAGGAGAAAAATTTGGTTCTAGACAAAGGAGATTTAGGCAAGGAAATCAGATGAACAAAGATGGAAGGTATCCGGTAAGACAACCTAATGCTCAAAGATTCAATGGTTACTATTTTTCTTGCAATAAATTTGGTCATATGGCTTTTGAATGTAGAATTAGAATGAATTCAAGCGGTCCATCATTATCTGGTCAGTTTTTTAATTGCAATAAGTATGGCCATAAGTCAAATAAATGCAAAAATATGATGAAAAACTTTTATAGAGATGTCAGATGTTATGCATGCAATAGATTTGGCCATATTGCTAACCAATGCAAATCAAGAGAAAATAAATTGAACAACTGGTCTAGACAAATAAATGTGGTGTGCTATAATTGCAACAAATCTAGTCACATTGCTAGATTCTATAGAATCAGAAAAGGTCTGGTAAATCGAAGGAAAAACATGCAGAAGGATGAAAAGGGAAAAGGGAAAGTTACTAAAGGTGAGATCAGGAATCAAATGAAGAAGATATGGGTGAAGAAGAATCCCTCTATCATAGGAAATGATTTTGTTGGTTGATGAGTCATTGAGTACTTCAAGTGATTCATTGCAACAAGTATCTGATAGTCTTCCTAATTGGGATTCCTATTTGACAGACATTGCTTCTTTGTTTGTGGAGTCTCACATTTCATATTTAGAGGACCAATTTGAGAGTTTCTCTCCTAATTGATGATAGTCATGGATTCACTATTGTCACTTTTTTTTCTATGGAGTTTGTTCAAGATCAGTTTACACTTTTTCCTGGTTTGTCATAGTTTGTTGTGATTGGGCATGTACCTAATTGGATTGTGGCATCATCTTCATCATCCAAGAACTTGGAAACACATGATAATATTTCAAAGACACAATCTTCATATATATGGACTCCTCCTAATTCCTATCTAGAATGGGAAGCATTCCTACATTTGTACATGGTACATCTTCTTCCCAAGGGGAGAAACATTATTTTTAGGCATTGGATTATTTTTTGTCTTTAGACAATAACCATATTTGCAAGAGATAAATCATTATGGGGGGGATATCTTATCTCTTTTTCCCTCTTATGGGGGATCATTGATTGTATATACATGATGGATGTAGTCCTTGGGGGGTATCATTGATTCCTCCATGTACATCATGTTTGTTTTGTTTTGTTTTCTCTCTTTTGGGGAGGAGTTTTGTCCCACTTGGTTTTCTCCTTGTCTCTGCTTGTGAGAGATTGATTTCATTTCCATTTGCATTGTAAATGGGCACCCAACATGGCCTAGTATACGGGACCCATCTCTATCTTCATATTTGCATAGTTTTCATAATAATATCTCCCTAAGTTGCACCTATGGGGGGTGTTGGAGTAATTATTTAATTACTCTTACATAAGTTTACTTAGGAATTATTTATTTAATTAATTAATTTCTATAATTAATTAAATAAATATGGGATAAATTCCCCTTTCCATGTATGTAGGAAAGATTCCTTATAGAAACCTTATCTAGGAATGCACATTCACCTAGGTGGGTTGTTAGTTGTCTCATGTGATAGGATTAAGACACTTTTCATGATCTTGACCAGTCCTATCTCTCTACCTTTCCTTTATAAGAAAGGCATCTCATGTACATTTGCATCAATTCAATCAATTCAATCAATTCAATCTTGCATTGTGAAGCAAGCTTTCTTGCCATTGTCTCTCTTGTGGAAGTGATTTTGGTCTAGCAACTATTCCTGGGGGTGTTGGGGAGTCACCATTTATTCCCACAGATTCTACATCTACACTAGATTCTAGTAATTCCTCCGGGAATTAGATTAAGGCCTTTGGCCTAGGGGAGTTCTCAAGAAAATCCTTCAAACCCCTTGTCAGTAGTTGGTACCGGGATATGGATGAGTGCAATGATTTTATTGATGATATAGAGATGCCGCTGAAATAGATAAAGAAAGCATTTATGCAAAGTTGAAGGTCTGCAAAAGAGTTATCTTTCACAGAGTATGGAAACAGGGTATCTAGATGAGTTAGGGAAAAATAATTTATTGTGACAAAAGGTTAGTGTTGATGGTGTTTTCTGCACAACAACAACTCAAACAGAATATGATATCCTATCTCTCTTGAAAGGTAAATCTCTATGGAAGAAAAGATAACCCCAAGGTCTCTAATGTCAGGTCTTGACAATGCAGTGAAACAACTCATAGATAATGTGAAAATGCTGGTAATCACAAGGGGCCTTACAAATAAATACTGGATCTTCAAACTTATCAGATTTTGCAATATATTGATACTTAGGTTCATAAATGTAACCCAAATAATAAAATAAATAGCAAAAGATAAGAGTTTAAAAGAGATCCTAAGATTAAAATTACTCCTAAAATCAATCACAACAATGATGAATGCTACAAATGGACAAATCTCCAATAAAACCAATTTCTACTTAATCAAGGACAAGCCTGCAACTCTGCAAAAATGGTGCAATCTTCTGAAGAAACTAAATATTTTCAGACTATGAACATTCATCCACATACCCAGTAAATGGTGCAACGTAAACAAGCATTCACAGTTGAACTTAGCACAAAATAAGGCCCAAACTAACTTTACACAACAACTTACAATCAGCAAATTGCCAGAAGTATGGACCGGTGATCGATCAACATCATTAACATTTCACCATTATCATGAAAGAACTGAAAACTAACATCTAATACTGAGAATTAAGAACAAGAAACCATAAACTATCAAAGGTAAACACAAAGTTTTCCAAATCAACAACCCATTTGCATTATCTTCTCCAGCATTACATAACAATTTCCAGTTTCTCTCCTCTCCTATAGCTACTGACTTGCAAAATCTAACCTCTAACCTAGCCAATTATGGCTTTGCAGCCTCAAACCTTTTATGTCCAACTCTTACAAATGAGAAGGGACTGGCCTTTTATAGATATTACATTTTTAAATCAAGGTCCAGGATTAAATTCAATCCAATGGATGCAATTAATCCTCAAGAAACCCTAAGAATTTACATTAGGGTTTAAAAAATGTGGTACATCATCATCCAATAACACAAAAGCAGTTACATCAAGAAATCAACAATCTGCCACCTCAATTTTAATAAAAAATTATGATTGGAGAGTGAAAACAACATCACACGTCACTCAATGTTTGAAACATATATTTCAGCTATAGACAGGTTGTGGTACAGATTCCTATGCAGGTACATTTTAAATATTTTCTAGATTTTCCTCTTGGTGCGAATCCATATGCAAGTCCTTTTTTATTTAATCCTTAAAAATAGATATAATCATTAATAGCCCAAATGTGAAAATCCAACCAAAAAATATTAAAATTAAGCATAAATAAACCCTTGGAAATTTCAACTCTGTCATAAAATTTTGGAAATTTAACCCTATTAATAAATTTCGGAGTTTAGGAAAATCTTGACAAGAAGGTCAGAAAAATCCGCCAAGAAGGGAAAATCCCGAAAAATGGCTAGAAATCCGCCAAAATCCAAATGGGGCAGAAAATCCTAGATTTGACAAAAAAAACCCTGAAAAATCCGGACAGGGTGGAAAATCTCAAATTTGTCAAAAAACCCGAAAAAATTCAAACGGGGCAGAAAATCCCGAATTTGTCAAAACACCCGAAAAAATTTTGACGAGGTGGAAAATCCTGAATTTGTCAAAAAACCTGGAAAAATCTGGACTGGGCGGAAAATCCTGAATTTGTCAAACAACCCAGAAAAATCCGGACCAGGAGGAAAATCTCGAAAAATGACCCAAAAATCAGAGAAAAACTTCGAAACCCCATATCTTTTTTTCTCGGATGAATCTTCAAAAAATTCAAAAAGCAACTTCGCCTAATTTTTTGTCCTCTATCCATTGGTACAAAACTATTTACATGTCACATTGAAAATTCACTTGAAAAATCCCCATTTCTAAAATACAAGGCCCCAAAACGCTTCAAAATACCACCCCCATCAAACCAAATCAAGACTTAATCCCAAAATAACCTCCAAGAAGAGAAAAATCAGAAATTGACAAAGCCAAGGTGCAAAGATATAGAAGAAAAAGAGGGTCCCTACCTCTGGTGGGGCGTGTGTGCAAAAAGTGCACAACAGTTAGGTGTGTGAATGATAAAAGGTCATTTGTATTGTTCATTTGTCACTTTGCACTTTGAGAAGAAGAAGTTTGGAGAGCTCTGAAGCAAAATTTGGAAAAATTTGGCAAAGATTCAAGTGTGAAGGCATTTCGGTGATCAAACCCTAAACCGGCGAACAGGTATTTATCAGGAAAACTTGTAAACTTGTGAATTTGTGAAAATTTCTACTTCGTTGGTAGTTGATATCAAGGATAGACCCCATCTAAAATTCAAGTGGCACCCTTTCAAATCTATTGAGATACATCCCTTAGGTGAATTTTCATTTGTTTTGTACGATGTCTTACATATTGAAGACATTAGGCCATACATTCATGCAAACATTGAGGAGTTAGGGAGCTCATAGTTGTTGAGTGTTTATTCCAAACATATTATGGGAGAGGATTTATGTGTTAAACCTGAATTCAAAACCTAAGAGGAGAAGAAATTCACACAGATTTTAAAATTTCCCGTGTTTATAGAAAGTGAGTGAGTCTAGTATATTTTGAGCCAAGTTCATGCTGAATTTATGTTGTTGAATCAACCCTTTAAGATTAAAAAAGAAGCCATAAGAGTTGCTAATAGTTAAATTCCTTTGGTGGGTTGTTGATCTTGAAGTTTGTGAGGAATCAGATAGTTACTGAAGCAACCGGTTTAGTGTTTGATAAAAGAGCTATGATAATTGATGATATTATTCATGTGGATGTCAGATTTTCCTTGATGGTCATTGGTTACAAGATCTATCATTCCATTCAGGATAATTCTATATCTAGTACAACCATCTATGCAGTATATCAGATGGTAAAGAAGAATGCAGAGTATGATCTATGTGAGTTACTCAGAAGCCAATTGATGGAGAATCTTGGTAAAATCAAGAAAGATAAGAAGAATTCCTTCAAAAATGGTAATATGTTGTTGTGTTTGTTCTTTTAATTTACAAATTAGGTTCTAGGATTTGGAAAAGTACAATGGAAAGGTAATAAACCTAGCTACTCAAATTAGAGATATCTTGAATAGAATTGGTGATAGCAATACAAGGAATACTACAATTTGGGGTTATTTCAAGAAATTTCAGGATGAGATGCAAGCAAGAGAAATAATTCTTGTCTATTGTGGAGAAGTAAAAAGACACTATCTCTTTTATGGTTGACATTTACCAATGCTTGATGGAAGCTATAGATCCCAGAACCATATGGATTATGACAATGGGCTATGAGGTTGAGGAACATGTATTGGAGCTATATGCTCAACATCTATTGAGTAAACCTGAGGATCCTCCAGAATAAAGGTTTGGAACCTATAAAGAAAAGGATATGCAAGTACATGAGAAGTTGAAGAAACCTAAGATAATCTAGAGAGTAAGAAAAGAAGTGGAAGCCTTTGCAGAGAGAATGGGTATATTTGTAGAAGTTGTGAGAGAAGCTAGAGAAAAGAGAGAACACATGGAAGTAGGAGAGCCAACTAGAACTGAATTTTCTAGTCTCGTAGAATCCTCTACTCGAAATAGATCTACAGGAAGCTCTAATCTCCCATTTCTTCCTACAAAAAAGTCAAGCCCTGTGAAAGGTCAAGCCAAGTCATCCAAGAGAGAAGAAAAAAAGTAAGAAGGAAAAGAGAACAAGAGTTTATGTTGTTGTTTCTGAAGATGAAGAGACTGAATCTGATGAAGAGATAAGATAAATCAAGTAGAAGGGAACAAAGGAAATAGTAGTATCTAAGGACAAGTCATCTGGTGAAAAGAAACGAAAGAAAAAGATGAAAACAGACAAAATAGGTATTTCTATAGAAGAAGTGGAGAAAGCATTGATTACAGATGGTATTCTTAGGCCTCTTTATGAATGGTATGAAACCTTTCATAATGTCATTCAAAGAGTTCTTGACAAAGCTTCAATAAAATACTTGAATAATTTCAATAAGGCTCTTATTCAAATAATGTCTATGTTACCCAAAAGTCTATATGAAGTTTTAGAAATGAGGAAAGTGAATGCAAGAATTGAAGATTAGTAGTTGAGAGAGCGCGTTCTTATAGGTTTGAACCCAATAATGTCTATCGAGGAACTAAAGTCAATTCTAAATGGTGCTAAAATTGATTTCAAGAGAAAAATAAGAGTAAACAAGCTTATTATTGGTCAGACTGAAGAAGTTGAAAAAATAACTAAAAAAATTCTAAAGAAGTTTTGTTAAGGAACAAAATCAATGTTGTTTCTGAAGAAGTGTATAATGGATATTTTTCATCCGGTTTGATAGTAGAAGAGGGAAAATAAGATACATTTGAGGACACTCTAAATCCTCTTCACATGCATGATTCTAAAATTCCTATGGAGGCTGAAGCTCCTAAAGTTGTGTTAGTTGAAGAAAAAGAGATTCCTGAAGCCATGCAAGAACTAGTAACTGAAGAGAAGAAGGATGAAGTGAATGTGATTCCTATGGAAGCAAGATACACTGCTAAGGTAGTGAAGGAGTTCTTAGAAGAGAAATAGAAAGAGTATGTTCATGAATTGATTATAGGTCCTATCAACTTGGCTACTTTGTCTCCCATTGATAAACTAAAAGTTGCATCGTTTGCTCAAGCCAAGGCAAGGGAATAAATTATGAAATCACATATTGAAGACAGTGAGTTGTTGAATCTTGCATCTAATATTCTATAGAAGATCATGCCTTCTCATGCTAAGGATCCATCTAATTCTCCCTCTGGTGAGCTAAAGAAGCTTATTAATTTTGTAATTACTCATTTTGAGTCCCTTGAGAAGTCAGCTAAGGATAAGGTACATAAATGTTTTGATGCTAAAAGGTTCGGTAGGTTGAAAGGGATGATAGCTAATGATAGATCTGTATTAGCTACTTGTTTAAAGAATATTCAAATGCTTTTTTTGAAGGTGGTAACATTTATAATTCATGTCTATCTTTATCTAAGTTCACCGAGGACTTTTAAAACAAAATGAAAGAATGTGATAAATAATTAGTAGATGTCACTCAAGCATTGAATCCTCTAACCATCTCTGCTGGAAAGCAAGAAGGTCAAGTCATATCCCTCCTTGACAAGGTCAAAATTTTGAAGTATAAAGAAGGTAAAATGGTTGAAAGGGTTTGTGAGCTTAGAGGACTAATTGGTCCTAAGATGGAAATAATGTTGAGTGCATTGAAGGAAGCACAAGATGCTATGGCAGTTAGTGATCCGGTGAACCTTGAATCTGGAGAGATGCAATCTTACTTATTCTATGGTCACATGACTATCTTCGAGAGTCTCAAGAAGGGTTGGGACATGAGTTTGAGCTTGTTGAAGAACAATTTAATAGATCTATTCAAGTTTGTGTAATTTGTAGAAGCATGAGTTTTTGTTTGATTTTTTGGTATGCGGATTCCTGCCTTTTCCATTGATGTGAAAGGGGGAGAATGGGATAGTGAAAAAATCATTAATTATCTTAGGGGAATTTATGTTTTTTTTTGGAATTTTGAAGGTTGGAAGTGTATTCATGTTGGTACTGATCCAACACTTAGTCATTTTTCACTAAGTGTTTCCATCAATGCCAAAGGGTGAGATTGTTGGCAAGAGACACTAAAAATTACATTTGGTGTTGTCATTGATGGAAACCCTAGTTATTAATTTTATCCAATGTCATCAATTGATCATATCGGAAGTCAATTGAAGTTTTGTGATTAACTGTCAAGCAAGAATAGAGAATCTGATAGAATTGTGTTTATCGATTCACATGTAATTTTTTTAATCCTTTTTTGTTGTGGATCTCAAGGAAGGTTGTTTTGTATATGATATTTGTTATTATTGAATCTTAGAGCCTCATATTGTTCCGTGTGCAAGTTAGAAGATCTGGTTGATTAATTTTCTATTCAACAGTGCATGAAGGCCGACATGGTGGATGTAGTCATTGCAAATATTTTGAGGATTAATTGTTTAAGTGTTTTTGTGTTTGAACATGTTGATTTGGGTCATCACTATGTTGTGGGTGATTTTTTTTGGTGCACAATGAGAATTAATTATTGATTGAGCTGAAAGTTTGTAAATATTTTCATATTCTTGTTGGAGCCGACATGTAGCGATTAAATATCTAGTTACAGATATATATATAAGTGATCGATTATATCATTTTGATATAGATATTAAGTGTGTTGATGTGTGTTGTGAATATCAGAAGGATTTTAGAGAGATTATGCACAGTTTCACTTATGCATAAAAGGATTTGTGATGTGAGTCAAAGAAGTCAGAGCAAAAGAGAAGAATCAGACAAAAGGTCAAGAATTCGATTGATAAGCTTAATCATAACTGTAATCAGGCATTAGTAGATGCTACTTTCTCAATTCAAATCTTTTGGATGTTATCCAAATACTTTTGTAAGGAAGTGAGCCTTTCTGTTTTTGAGCAATGAGATCTAGGCAATGTGCCTGAATGTAAGTGCACTCATTTTGTAAAAAATATTTTTTAGTATACTCAAATAATATTATGGATTGGCCTCCACCATCGTTTTCCCCCTAACAAGTTTTCCACATTAAAAAATTCTTGTGTTATGGTTTTGTGGACCTTGTTTATTTTATTTTTATGTATATTTCTTTTGGTTGAATGTTATAAGTGCTTTAAGGGTCAGATTAATAAAGTTAAAAAGTGCAGAACACTGATTCACCCCCCCTCTCAATGTTCCTTGATTCCAAAACATAGATCAATAGTGTGCAAGGTCGACCATCACATAGGACAAGCAATCATAGACAAGGGTGATCATGACCCACACAAGGAGCTCAATTTCCCCTGGTCTGTTTGTCATAACCAATCGCAAACATTCAAGGTTAGTCATGAAACAAATTTTCTCCTCTAAATCTGAATGTCAAGACATTCTCGAGGAACTAGCCACATGAAAACCATAAAATTAAAGTATAACCATCGTACTACGTCGTTGCTCCTCTAAATCCTGATATCAAGACATCCTCGTGGAACTAGTAGCAGGATGATCAGAAAATATAAAGGATAATCAGAATAATATGTCATGGCTCCTCTAATGTAAGGAACTAATAGCATGATGAAAGTCAAAAGATATATAATGTTTACCAAGTTTTTTCCAAGTGTTCAAAGTTCAAGTGTTTTTATGTCGAGATGCCAAGTTGCTGAATGTCAAATGATGTCAAATTCAGGAAGGAAACATCCTAAATAATGTTTATTTCAAGAGGATCTATTCTTGAATGTCTAGAGAATCCCTCAAAATGCCAGATGATGATAGTGGTGCTTAGGAAGGACACATATCAAAGAATAAATAAATGAAAAGATTTTTTCTTTAGAAGGAAACATCCAAAGAAGAATCAAGATTTTGACAGATTGACTTTTTTTTTATAGGGTTTGACTAGATGACGAATTTGACCACATGCCAGGGTTGGCATGCTATTGCGATTAAGATGTCAATCGAAGCGATTATTTGAGTTTGCTATAAGGTTGATTTTTTTAGGATTGATAAAGAGGTTTCTTGACTTAAAGATATTTGATGTGTGTGAAAGTTCAATGTTACAAACCCTAATAGACTGACCTAGTGCAGCCTCAAGGGCTCATCGATTGATGGGCTTTCCTTTGTCATGCATTTAGAGACCTCATAGTTCAACATGACCAAGGACTTTGTCTTAGTGACAAAATATTGAGTCATGATTTTATTTTGGCAACCTAAAAGAACTGACCTAATGTCTCGGGGGCCCATTTAAGATGTTCCCTTCCTACGTAGCAAATGCATAGAGACAGCGTAGTTTGACTATAACAAAGACTGACATGACTAACATAATTGACATGATGAAATTTTGACAGTCTTTTTGATATTTTTGATGTTTTTTGAATGTTTTTGTGTTTTCTTTAGGATATTTTTTGGTTTTTAGGTCTTTTTTCAAGACGTTTTATGATTTTTATGATTTTTTTCAAGACTTTTATGATTTTTATAAATTTTTCAAGACTTTTTTTGATTATCAAGACCATGCGTGGTACCCACTATGGTTAGGTGATAAAGTTCTTGCTCCCAGTGCAAACAATCCAAGCAAGATGAAACATAAAGGTACCTATGCAAGATGAAAGGCAAGAAATATGCAAGACTTGATGTCAACCAATATTAGCCATGAATGTAAAATGATAGGAGGGATTGATGAATGTCGTGAAGTTTTCAAAAGATTGGATATGCATAGGTAGATGGAATGATAGTAGATGGCGAAGCAAAGACTAACTATGCATGGCACCTGTTTGCTAGGTTTTCACCAAGGTACCTATCCAAAGCACCTATTTACCAGGTTTTCACTATTGGACGAATTATTTTTCTTTACTATTTTTGTGATTTTTTTTATTTTTTTGGTGTCACCAAGATGCTTGTTTGCCAGGTTTTCATCAAGGTGATGATTTTTTTGTATTTTGTATTTTTTTTGTATTTTTAAGGTTTTTAGCCAAGCTCTCTAATGCTATGTATAGAAATTGTGTAGATGTAGATTGTTGATAGGCTCGATCAATTGTTCTTCATTTGGTGTGGCTAATAGATAAGCACCAAAACCAAATACAAGGGTAATGATGTAAGGACCCAACCAATTAGGCTCAAATTTTCTAGGTTTCTCTTGATCAACTTGATTCCTTGGATTTTTCATGAGGACCAAATCGCCAATTTTAAAATTTATGACCATTACTCTTTTATTATAGCTCCTGTAATGGTGATTCTGATATGCCTATACGTGATTCAAGGAATTTTGTATCCATTCTTGTAACATTTCTAGCTCATGTAGGTGAGACTATCAGTACTCTTCATCATCAATCAATCCCTTCAAAGAGACTCTGAGAGAGGGAATTTTGACCTCAATGGGCAATATAGCTTCAGATCCATAGACCAAGGAAAATGGAGTGTCGCCAGTGGGTGTGTGGATGCTGGTACGATAGGCCCACAAGGTAGGATTGAGTTGTAGATGCCAATCATGGCCAACATCAGTGACAGTCTTCTTAATAATTTGAAGGATTCTTTTATTGGACACCTTAGCTTGACCGTTTCCTTGTGGATAATAGGGCATGGAGAAATGGTGTTAGATATGAAAGTGTTCACAAAGCTCACAAATGTGTTGGTTTTGAACAGACGACCATTGTCTGTGATGATGGATTGTGGGAAACCATACCGGCAGATGATGTAGTTAAGGATGAATTTGGAAATTTTCTTACTAGTGATGTATGTGAGGGGGATGACTTCAATCCACTTACTGAAATACTCAGTGGTGGTGATAATGAATTTATGGCCATTCGATGAGGTTAGATGGATTTTTCCCATGACGTCTAGTCCCCATTGTGCAAACGACGAAGGTGAAGTGATGGGTCTAAGTTCCTGTGCAAGTGCATTAATTAGATCATTGTGCACCTCAAAGTTTTGACATGTTCTGACAAACCGAAGAGCATATTTTTCCCTTTTCGGCCAATAATACCCATCTCATAACTTTCCTAGCTAAGGTTGGGCCACTAGAATGAGATCCACATATAACCTCATGTACCTCACGTAAGGTTTTCCAGGCTTCATCAATTTTGAGATGACAAAGAAGGGTGTTGTCAAAGTTGTGGCGGTATAAGGTCTCACTGATGATGGTATAAACGGCGGCTTTGTAGATGAAGGATTTTTGTTGGTTGTTGGATAGGCTTGGTGGGAGGGTTTGGGACTTGAGTTAATCATATATTTCCTCATACCAAGGTGAAATGGGTCAACAAGCTCACAAACCATCTCAGACTCTTGAATATCATATGCAGGAACCAACAATTTCTCCACTTAAAACTCAAATTGTGGAACGTTGTTAGGAATATCCAAGAGAGAACCTATCATTTCCATTGCATCTGATGCCTTGTTTTGTGCCTTCTGAATCTTTTCAAAATTGAGTTGGTGGAAGTATGAGTGAAAGTTTCCAACCATGTGTTTGTAGGGAATTAAACTTTCGCCCTTTGTGTCGTACTCATCAGTAACCTGGTTGATAACCAAATGAGAATCTTCAAAGACTAGAAGGGTCTTGATTTTCTATTTTATAGCCATCCAGAGTCCTATGACAAGTACCTCATATTCTACAATGTTATTGGTATAAGGGAAGCCAATTCAAAATGATTTAGGAATGGAGTCTCCTTGTGGTGTGATGAACAGTATACCCACTCCTGAGCCATGACTAGTATGAGATTCATCAAAATACAACTTCCAAGGTGATGTATGTTTCATGTGAAAGATGGACTAATTAGGGAAATCAATTATCAATGGATGGGTACCTTGTACAAGTGCATCTGTGAGTTGATCGGCTATTAATTTTCCTTTAATCACTTTGTGTTCAACATATTGTATGTCATATTCACTCAAGATCATTACCCATTTTCCTAGCCGACCTATCAATGCTACCCAATTTAGAAGATACTTCAACGAGTCAATCTTTGCCACTAATTGTGTCTTGTGGTTTAACATGTAATGTCTTAACTATTGTGTTGCAAAGATAACTGCAAGACATGCCCGCTCAATGGATGTGTATTTTAGTTCATATCCAACCAATGTGTGACTGATGTAGTATATGGCTTGTTATTTTTCTTCATAGTCATTTTGTGCAAGCAATGCCCATAGTGTTGAAGTGGTTGCAGAGACATATAGGATCAAAGGTTTTTCCTTGATTGGATGCATCAAGATAGGTGGTGACAATGGATATTCCTTGATCTATTCAAAGGTCTTTTGACACTTGTCAGTCCATACAAAAGGGATGCTCTTGTGCAACAAGTATTGAAACAGTTGGCATTTGTCTACTAGTTGTGCGATGAAGTGTCAGAGAGACTGTAATATACCATGAAATTTCCTTAGCTCATTGATTCCTTTTGGTGGAGGCATGTCTAATATTTCTTCCACTTTGGTAGGATCAAATTCAATGCCTTGTCATGAA
This sequence comes from Sequoiadendron giganteum, assembly GCA_007115665.2. Taxonomy (NCBI): domain Eukaryota; kingdom Viridiplantae; phylum Streptophyta; class Pinopsida; order Cupressales; family Cupressaceae; genus Sequoiadendron; species Sequoiadendron giganteum. The sequence goes on along the minus strand of CM021106.1, from coordinate 61,156,126 downwards.
ATGATGTAGCCAAATAGTTTTCCTGAATTCACTCCGAAAGCACATTTCTTAGGATTTAGACAGACCTTGCATTCCTCCATCCTCTTAAATATTTTTTGCAGTACTTAAAGGTGATCCTTGCATGTCAAAGACTTTTCTAAGAGGTCATCCACATAATCTTCCATTAATGTGTGCATGAGATCATGAAATATTGTTGTCATGGCTCGCTAGTATTGTGCACTTGCATTCCTTAGGCCAAAAGGCATGACATAATTCTAGCAATATGTTCCCCAAGGACAAGTGAATTATATTTTTTGCTGATCTTTAGGGGTGATTCAGATTTTATTGTAACCCAAGAAACCATCCATAAGGGAAAACATCTCATATCCTGTTGTGAGATCAACAATAATGTAAAGCCATCCTTCAGGCATGCCTTGTTTAAATCTCTAAAATCTATGCAAATGTGGACTTGTCCATTTGGCTTGGTGATGAGTACTAGGCTGAAAATCTAGTCAGTATAGTCTATTGATCTTATAAACCCCACATCCAATAGCTTCTTAAGTTCAACTTTTACAAGCGATGTGATTTGTGGGTGAATTTTCCTTAGCTTCTATTTGACTGGGTTAGCATTAGGCAATAAGGGAAAATGGTGTAATACTAGTTCTGGATCCAATCTTGGCATGTCGACATAAGACCATGTAAATTTAACCTTTCATTTAGAGAAGAATTGTTTCAATTCAGACTTTTCTTCTTCTATCAATGATGTGGAAAAGAGAACCATTTTGGGGTCTTCTAATGTAGCAATGTTAACTTCTATGGTGTCCTCAATGAGCATTACCTATTTTTCTTATTTTATGGGAATAAATTCTAATCCTCCATCGTTGGGTGCCTCAGGGAGGTTTTCACCCCCGGATATGTCCTTTATTTTTACTTTTGTACTATCAAAAGGTGCCTTGCAGTTTTCACCTAAAAACATGTATTTTTTTTTTTTTTTTGTAATATTTTTTTGACTGGAGGATTGCATAGTTTCCCTGAAGCATGTTGTACAATCTAGGTCTATGGAAAATACTTCTTTGTGATCACCACTTGGTATGCCTTCAGGAAGTCCCATGAATTCTGCAATAGCTTCATTGTTTTGAAAGATATCCATAGCAGGCAAGGCTTGTTGGTCCTAGTAAATAAGCTATGGGTACACAAGGTAGATACCATCATCATTGTTGGTAAAGGGTGGGGATGACATGGAAAGCATGCAAATGGAAGCCAAAAGTGTGAATATAAAATTGTCATCCTCAATTTCCCAATTAGATTCTATCCAAGGACCATCTTTGGATTCAGATGAATTATATTCATGGTCATAATAAGGGACAAATAGATTAGAATCATGATCAATATGTGCAGATGGAAGCTCAGAAGCATGGGAAATAGGCTTAGGCATGTCAGGATCATGGAGAGGCTCAAGAATAGGGCACGACAAGTCAGGTGTTTCCGGTGATGGTTTAGGTTCATTTGGTGCCCAAAACATTCTCACTCATTCTTTTTGTTTAGAATGATTATCAAGAGGATCAACATTATACATGTGTCTGAATTTGTCCTTGAGAGAGAGTTCACCAGGTTCTAGAAATAATTCATCAATTTCATAGTCATTGAGGGTTTTATCAAAGCCCCATTCCCATTCATGTGAATCAGTTTTGTATAGGAATCTTTGCTTGTCTTGACACTTTTAGGAGTCATTACGTTCTCACTCAAAAGTACATTGGTATGTTGATCATCAATTTTGATTTTTGTTGAAGCTGAGAAAGCCAACTTCATAGACCTTGAAGATCACCTGCATGCAAATAACCTATTAGAGAAAAAGACATTGGAGGAAAAAATCAAGGGTGCTTTGAAAGCTGAAAAATGTATTAATCAAAGAGTGTAAAATAAAATGAGATTAATCCTTAAGAAAGGAGATCATGCAAACCTAAAAGTATCCCTAATAGGTAAATATTTAATAATTAATATAATTATTAAATGTCACAATATGCAAACTAAAGTGAAATATTAAGAGAGGAATAAAGGCAACTTAATTAACATAATTAAGTTAAAACCTTTACTCTAACACCCCCCCTTAAGATGAGCAAGAGTGCAGCTACAAACATGTGCAAGAAAGCAAAGGTAACTACAATGCATGCAAACTAAATTAAATGGGGTAAAGGAGAAAACCCAGTGGGAACAAAACTCCTCCCCAAAATAGAATGCAAAGCAAGGAATATGATGTACTAATGAAAGAAGGATAGGAGGTGGATTACATGATACCCCCCTTAGACAGCTTCTATCATATAAGTACATGTACAATGATCTTGATAGAAGAGATAGAAAGAGATAAAAAGGCCCCCCACAATGAAGAAGCTCATGTCACAATGGTAGATGCCCGACGTAGAATCCAAAAAGAGATCCTGAAGCGGAAAATGATATTCCTCCCCTTGCGAAGAAACAACTCCAACAGACGATGTCGAAGAAACCCTGTGAAGAGTGATGAACCAATCTGTCTCAAGATGTGTGCCATGATCGGATGCCGATGAATCTCTCTATCTGAACTAAAAAAAATGATGTCAAATCCAAACTGATGTGGAGAATCCTAAAATGCAACCTCTGAATGCACTGATAATGGTGGGCATATAGTGATAACCTGACTGTCAAGGTAAAGGAGATGAATGTCCTCAAAATAATCCTCCAAATCTACAATATAGGACTCAACAAACAAGAAGGATATGTCTGCAAGATAAGAGTCCAAAGTAGCTATGTCTAGAAGGTATGTGATTCCCTACTGCACTGAACCAAGAACAATAGGAGATGTTGATTAAGTCTTAGTCTGAAGAGTAGGAACTGTGAGACAAGCCTCTGATCCATCAGAAAATGTAAGGGTGTCTAAATACTCAAGCTCCTCTAAAGTATCATGATCAAGGGGTGTATTCTCTCTCCAAGCAATGGATAAGAGACAATCTGAAGTAGGATCCTCTAGGAATGGAGAGAGATTAGGGTCTCCATAGATCTCCCAAAGATGTTTCCAAAGTGGGTGAGGATAGTCAATGTCCGATATAGCCAACATAGTGTCATGATCAACACTAGACAATATAAGTCCTACTATGTGATTTCTAATAATATCCCATGCTAATTTTCCCTCTAAAGTGGTTGATTCGGGTATGAGATCATACAAATAAGGAAAAATATTAAGCCACCTACAATGTGTAAGTATACCCTTTGCCCATGACTCATAATTACCCCGTTCCAAAATTACAACAGAAGCGTGAGTAGAAAAACCCATGATAACTCTTTAAATGAAAAAAAACTGAGAAATTTGACCTTATTGTATTTAGATCAAATTAATATAACCCATCCCACACAAACAGAACCCATGTAGGTGCAAGAACATCCAAGTAATTGAGAAAAGTATAAAAACACACAAAGCTGAATACAATTTACTTGGTAACTTTTATGATAAAATAGACTGCAAATCTAGAAAGATAACTGCAACACCTTTCCAACACCTATTTGTTTGCACAAAACAGAGTTCAGACACAAAAGATATGCCCCTAGGAGTGAAAAGCACCAGTTCTAAATTTGACTGGAAAAAAGGATTACAAAACTGAAAAATCAAAAAAAATCACTAGCACCACTGGAACAGCGCTAGAACCAGATTTTTGGCAATATCTCGTTTTCGCAAAATGGAGATCATATGCAAAAAATACACCCAATTTAATGAAAAAAGCTCCAAAAAAAGTTTGAGGGTTAAGCCTAGCAGTTAGGCTAACTGCTAGCATTAACCACTAGCATTACCCACTAGGGGATAACTGCTAGCAGTTAACTGACAGCGGCGGCCATTAGCTCTTTGATTTTAAAAAAAAAAATCTCGGATTGCATGTCGTACCAGGCCGTACGACCCAGAAATGAAAAAAAATTGCCTCCCGGAGTCACTGCGTCTGATTTTGATGATTTGACAATCGATTTAGGGGTTTTTGGGCACTATGAATATGATGGTGAGGTCTTTTTGGACTCAAAAAGCTCCAAAATTCCAGGTACACTTTAGATCAGGAACCCTAAAAAAAAATTCAAACCCTCACAGATCTAACGTCGTGAAGCAAAATTTGACAAAACAAAGGTCAATCATGACTAAATCGAACGTTCCAAACACAATGGTGTCGTCCAAATTGACTCAAAATTCACCAAATGAAAGAGGTATGCCCTGGATCAAAAAAGAAAACCCCAAACCCTCGAAGCTCCAAAAATCCTTCAAAACACGAACAAGAAGTAGTAGGTCTAGAGCTCTGATACCATGTAGAAGTTGAGAAATCCAACTTCACAGACCCCAAAGATCACCTACATGCAAATAACCTATCACAGAAGAAGACATTGGTGACAAAAAGCAAGGGTGCTCTAAAAGCTGAAAAATGTATTAATCAAAGAGTGTAAAATAAAATGAGATCAATCCTTAAGCAAGGAGATCACACAAGACCTAAAAGTAACCCTAATAGGTAAACATTTAATAATTAATATAATTATGAAATGTCACAATATGAAAACTAAAGTGTAATCTTAAGAGAGGAATAAAGGCAACTTAATTAACATAATTAAGTTAAAACCTTTACTCTAACATGATTTTCTGGGACTCTAACCCCAGGTTTCTTGGTCTTTGAGAAGGAAAGATATGGTCTCTCATTCTGGTTTTGTTTATCCACAGGCCACTAGTTCCATCAAAACCTTGTGATTTTAATATATTATAGCCTTTTCCATATATGTGTATCGGTAGAGGGGGTAGTTCTTCTGTGTCTTTGTAGATCCATGTAGATAGATCTAAAATTTCTTCATCATTAATGTCACCCCATATTGTGAAAATCATCACGGGAGGGACCTTTAAAATCTTCTTGGGCTCCACTGTGAAACAAGACTGACCATAAAATTTTGGTGGCTTGGGCATTGTGGTTATACAATCGGTTGTATTTAGTTTGTATTCTCTATAACCAATGTCCTGGATCTTTATATTAGTGTCAACATTTGTTATGATGGTAGGGGTTGATGTGGTGAAATTCAAAGAGGTGGATGTGGATGTCTTAGTGAGGATGTATGGATCAATGTACTTGCATGGTGTGGATGTTGAAGCTTCGCGGTTGATGGGCACTTGGTGGTAAGAATTAGCTCTCAAATTAGTACAATATTGGAAAGGGTCAAGATCTCCTAGTATGATAATTTTAGTGCCTTCAAAAGGGAACTTCAATCATTTATGGTAGGTGGAGGGTATGGCCTTTAAGGCATTGATCCAAGGTCGACCAAGCAAGACATTGTAAGGTAGTACATGATCCAGGACTTGACATGTTGTATCTATGATTACTGGCCCCAAAGGAATTAAAAGTGTGATAATACCCTTAGAGACTTGTTCCTCGTCATCATATGCCTTTATTACAATTCTCTTTGTAGCATCTACACAAGCATTAGAGAAGTCAAGAGCTTTAACCAATTTTAGAGAGCATACATTCAATCCTGCCCTGCTATCTACTAAAATTCATATAACATTATGTTTATGGATGAAGACCTCGATGTGCAATGCATCAATGTGAAATGGTTTTGGTGAGATGTAATCGAGGTCCAAAAAGGTGATATGATGGGGGGAAGTCAAGTATCCGAACATGGTTTCTAAATGGTTGACATCAATGTCGGTTGGTACAAAATACTTCTGCAAGACTTTATCCAATATGGCCTTGTGTGCGGGTGAATTGTGGAGCAGCTCAAGGATGGAAATTTGGGCAGATGTTTTGTTCAATTACTCAATAAGATTAATTTTTGGATTGGGTTGTAATGATTTGGAAGATGGACCCAGAATGGTGATCTTGGGTCATCTTGCGGAAGGAATTGGTATTGTGACCTACGGGTAGTGACACTACATTCTGGTGTTTGCTTGATGGTTATGGTATTGACATATTCACTTTCATCAGCAGCTCAAAGGTGATTAATGATAGGGCCACTAGAATAGTTAAAGGAAACACAGGTATAGTTGGCTTGATTGTCACTATTCTTTGCACTGGACGATGAGGGGTTGCTTGAACCATGATCCTGTAGTGGGTTTTTGTGAATAGTATGGTCTGAATTAGAAGCAAATGGTTGACCACCAAGTTCAATGGTATGATTTTCAATAAGATCATGTACAAGGTTTCTTAGTTGCTGACAGGAGGATGTTTTATGTCCTTTTCTACAGTGGTAATCACATAATGCATTGGCATCCCACCATGATGGTTTAAACTCACCAGGGTCATATCCTTTAAGGTCCTGTAATGTGATGATGCCATTTTGGATAAGCTTCCTGAGGAAATTTTCGATTGGTTCACCCAAGGGTGTGTATGTGCATTTTGGAGGAAATTTTCTTGGTTGGGGAGGTTGTCTTTGGTTTGATTGGACGATATTTTTTTGGATGGAATTGGTTGTGGGTGTCAGGGTGGTCATTGACGTGTTTTGAGGTTTAGGTACTTTGATAATAAGTGCAAGACCTGTCGCATTTATGGTTTTTGCGTCAACCACTCCATCATTAGTGATATATTTATTTTTTACCCAATATTTTCTTTTGTCAGTGGGAGCACTAAGGTTTGTGTTTGTGTTGGTGGTGGTGTTTTTTCTTCCATATTTGAGTTCACCTTTCAAAATTAGGTCTTTTTCGAGTTGAACTCCTTTTTCAACAAGGTCAGTGAAAGGGTGCAACAATGGACTTGTAGACCATATCGTAGTGGTCCAAGGAGGTTTTTCACAAACATGGTGACTTTTTATTTTTCTAGTATTTCCACTACATATCGGCTTGCTAAAGTTCTCCATCTTTGAAAGAATGGAATAAATTTCTTGTATGTGTCCTCTTGAGTAAGTCTACATAATAGGATGATGTCATTGTCCAAATCAATGTTATAGGCATAATTTTCAACAAAATTTTTGGCCAATTCATCCCATGATTTTATTCCTTTAGGAAACTGTGTGAACCATTCAATTGCATGACCTACGAGACTCCTAGAAAAGAGTCTCATTAGATAAGTATGTTCATAGGCCATGTCCACGCAACTAGTTGTGAATTCTTTGATGTGTTGGATGGGATTAGTTTTTCCTCTATATTTAGGGAATTTTGGCACCACATATCTTGGTGGGAATAGTGGCATGTACAAGGTTGTGTCAAAATGATATGGGCATAAATCATATGACATGTGAGCCTTCTTGTTGGATATTTGCAAGGTTTCCACTTGTTTTTGAAGGGCATCCAATTTAAGCATGAGTGGTTCTACAATGAGGTTGTTTGTAGCATCACACATGTTAGTGATAGGTATATCTTGATTTCTCACTTGTTGTGATGACATCTTCGGATTTGGGATGTGTTGGTGATGAGAAAATTGTGTGTTTTGATTTGGAACTTGTTGATAATGAATGTTTTGATTAGGTATATATTGATGTGTATGGATGTGAGAGGTGTAAGTGGGAATGTGTGTTCCAATCATGTTAGATTATATTTGTGGTCCTTTCTTTCCTTGGGCATTTTGAGGGCCAAATAGAGTCATGTGTTGTGTTACTTGGCTACCTTGTCCAAATTGGTAAATGTGACCATGCAGAATGTTCATATTTTTTCTTAAGGTGATATTGGTGTTGGTATTGATTTATGATGAGCTACGGACATTAGATTGAGGTCCTTGAATGAAAACTCATATTTTTCTCCTCCCAAAGGGATTTTATGATTTTGTCCCCATGGCACTTGATGAGGGTATTCCCATGGAACTAGATGAACCTCGAAGGATCTTTTTTTGTGTTGGTTCCCATTGTGTTAGTTGAAGCTCCAAAGGTTTGGGATGGGATGGGGACAATTTTTTGTGGTGTTTGTTGATGTTCCTCCAATGGATGTTGTATTGACCATATTGGTTTTGTTTGTTGTGGTTTGAGTGGTGGTAGCACCAATTAAGGTAGAATTAATGTTTTGTGTGGAATTTCTATTGTGGCTCCTATGGAGGTATTGTTTGCATCATGTGATGGTGTTTATTGTGGTTGAATTATTTGATTGGTATGATCGGGGGATGTTTCTCTTATGGTGTTAATCTCAAATCTTTTTGGTAACCTAGCCGCTTGGTCTAAAAGCATGGCTAGATATTTGTCTGAATCTTGTAGTACCACTTCTTCCACAAAAGAGGCCACTTCAAGATTTTGTGCAGCAGCATTTATATCTTCCTCAAATACTTTTCCATTCTCATCTCTTCATATAAATGGTTCAAAATGATTGCATGAGGAAGATGGAGTGTTTATTTCACTGAATGTATTTATGAAAGAGTTCCCTATGTTCGTATTTGTATTCATGTCATTAGGGAGATTATAAAATTTATTGCCTTGTCCAAAGGGATCCATTCTTTGTTTTATTTGTAATATTGTTTCAACCATATAAGTCTTGCTAAAATGGGGGATGATGAAGGATAATGAAATGCAAATGATATGCCACTATGTTTTTATGATTTTTGAAATAAGGATTGCTAAAATGAGAATTGTGTCCAAAGGGAAATGCCAATGCAATGAGACTAAATGAGGACTAAAATGAGGGAGATTATATGTGCTATAATTAAAATTCAAGGAGTTCTATGATGCCCTCAATATTGGTAAACTTAAGGAAAGGTATACTCAACCACACAGTTTTTTCAATGTCTCAATTTTGGTGTCAAGGGACTTATTTGAAGGAACTAATGATAAGGTGACAAAGTGAGGTTTCCACACTAGACTAATGAGTTGGAAATGGCTCACAAAATGACAAAGACCAAAGGAACTTATTTTTATTAATTCCAATGAAAACCTACTCTTGAAGACAAAGATGTGGCAAAGTATGGCAAGGGTTCCTATTCTAAAGTCTACAAAATGAGGATCTAAAATGGTAATTAAGCCTAAGAATGCAATTAAGAAAGTGCAATGGTAGACCTATGGAAAGCTAAAAATGAAAACTAAAATGCAAGGATGGAGAATTTGAGCAATTCTTGTTCTGGTTTTGGATAGAGGCTGCAGAAAAAAGGTGTCTAGAATTTATTTGAATATGTTTGGTCTCAATTTTTTTTACAGCAATAATGTTTTCCAATTGACAAGAAATTGTGTCATTTCAGGTTTCAGATGTGTGCAAGCATAGGATCAAATGCGTCACAATGTGAGAAAATGCGATGTTTCACAGAAAAAATGCATTTCACTAGAGTGATTGTAGTTCTCAAGAAAGCAAATGCATTACAAAAATGTCAAATGCGACGTTTGAGATAGAAAATATGGTTTATCAAAGTGATTGTGTTGCAAGAAGTAGAAAATGTGGTCCAGAATGTCAAATGCATTGAAAGTTCAACGAATGTGTTGCAGAGTCTGGTTTCTTGGCAATTTTGGTAGATTTTGAAAATTGTTTCAATTTGGAGGTGATTTTCTAGATCTAAAAAAGGTTTTTATTTGTTCATTTGGTCTGAAAAACACTTGGCAAACACATTGTCTTTGAAATTTGTGAAAAAAAGAACATAGAATACAAGCACAATCCTAGGGTTTACAAGGACTATATTCTCTGGATTCCATGTGGATTTTACTCCAACCACACTTATTCTTAGCGGGTGTCTTAGAAGCTTGGTCAAGTTGGCTCCCCCAACTCGACACTCACTTCTCGGATCAACCAAGATTCAAGTTCTCATGACTCTCCCATGACAATATTTTCACCTCTACTAATAACTGTGAGAATGTGGATGCCTTGGCAATGACCATCCCTACACCAAAGAATAGATAAAGGTTTATGGCTTACTATAACAAAATGTTCTAGTATCTAGGCATTTCGTTCGTGGGGGATCATCCATATGGCAAGAGACCATTGCTTCCCTTCTTGTTAGAACAATCCTTGTGATACTTGAACTTTCCTCAAGTACCCACACTTATATACCGGTTGGAAGTCACTCGGCTTTAGCATGTTTCCAATTGGGTCATTCCATGGGGTGATTACTTTTTCCCACCAGGTAGGCCCTCTAAGGATAAAACAAAAGTGAATTGAATGTTTTTTATTTGGTCATCCAAGATCGCACTAAGGCATGAGGAAATCACATACACAAAGATTTCAACCTACACTCGCAAGTTTTTCCATTTTTAAAACCCAAATTGAAATGTGTGGGGGGGTAAAGTAACAATCTCTTAGTTTTTTTGTTTCTCAAGATCACACAAAGTGCAAGAGAATTGCATAAACACTTAAGAGGATATTACTACACCACAAGACACAAAAGATACTTGTTCATTTTAAAACCCCTTTTAATGTGAGACAAACAATGTTCATTTTAAGCCAATGTCATGATAATGCATGCTCATTTTAATTCTTATGAGTTGTAATGTAAAGTTGTGTTCATTTTAAGCCCATGAGTGAATATGCATGCTCATTTTATCCTCATGAAATGTAAATGCAAGTTGTTTTTGTTTTCTTGATTAAGATTGTGAAATAAAAACACAAAAAAATAAGGGTTAGAATCCTTTTCCATCTTTCCACATGTTGTAACCAACAAATTAGTAACCCAAAAATTCTAGCCTAGGAAGCAAAAAAGTAAAATCTAGAAAATACAACAAAACCCAAAAGCATTTTTTTAATAGGTGAATGCATCGCGAAAAAGAAGATGTGTCTCAGGGATGAAATCTGGAGGTTTATAAAACAAATGTGTCACTATGTAGAGAAAATGTGTCTCAGGAGTCAAATGCATCGCTTCAGCATGCGAATGCAGCTCACTAGATCATATGCATCGTTTCGCCTAGCAAATACATTTTGACAGATCATATGCGTCATTCTCGAAAGTGAATGCATCGTGATAGAGTGTTTGCATCTTAGAAAGGTGTGATTATAGTGTTCTATACTTGTACCTAAAAAAAATCCAAAACAAATACATACGAAAACTGCAAAAAATGATTGTCGGGTTCACCAATGTAACTGAGATAAAATTTCAAGGTTAGTATTAAATCCAATAAGAGAAATCAAATCCTAGCTTAACTATGAAGAACAATGGAGGAAACAAAACAAAATGAGGAACAAGATCACCAAAAGCTCCTCAAAACCTCCATGATTCACCTCCATAGCCCTTCTCCATTTGCTGCAATATTATGTTTTCCCTCAAATTTTTGTGAGCAACTTTGATTATGACTATGACCTAGCAAATATTGAAGGATTCCGTGAAAATGAAAGTAAGAACTAAAGCCTACATGCAATATAAAAACCTGCAAAAGACACTGTTAGACTAAAATCATGAAGTCAAGATGTGCAAGATGTAAAAATGTCAAGAGCTTGAGAGATGTAGATGTCAAAACGAGGGTAAAATTTCCATTTTATAGAAATATGAATTTTAGATGGTGGGACAAGATTGATAGATGGAAGATTCCCTAAGATCAAGGGTTTTAAATGCATGTGACAATCCCTAATTAGGGTTAGGGAAACATTTCAAAATGAATGGCCAAGATTTAATTTTTAGAAAATCAAATCAAGGGTTGGAATTGCATGTGACAAGAGGAGATTGGGCACAAATTATGAGGAAAGTGGGAATTTAAAATAGAAATTTAAAATTAATTCCCACAAGAGGTGATGTGGACCTTCTAAATTAAAAATTGATTTTATTCAAAAATGGTGGGACAATGTGAGAGTAAATAATAATTTAAAATTACTTGGGAAGAGGAAAATTTAAATAAATGATTTTATTTAAATTTAGAGTAAATAAGACAATTAAATAATTAATTTTAATTAATTAATTATGGAGGAAAGTGACCAATAATTAAATAAATTGTGGGGGGATTTATTTAATTATGATCAGAATTAGAGATGTATTAAATAAATAAATATAGTTTATTTATTCAAATAGTCAGGAGGAAATAAATGGACTAATTAAAAAAAATTAATAATTTATTTAATTAAAGAAAAAATTAGATTTATTAGTGGCGTATTTAAATAAATAAATACAATTTGTTTATTTAATCAGTCAAGAAGAATAAAAGATGTGAATTAATTAAATAATTAAGAATTATTCAATTAATAGCTGAATTTGGACAGAAGGACATAGTCAAGTATTTTAATTATGTTTAGAGGAATTATGGAGAAATCAAGTTCGTAGGCCTATGTTAGTTTTATGTGTCTACAATTATCATGATTGTCGATGTTTGCATCCTTTTGTGGCAAATCTTTAGTGGATAGGTGAGGAGATATGAATTCATCAATGGTTTCATCTAACATGTCCAAGTCATCGCTACTAAAGGGCTTAAGAAGGGTGTGAGTGGGTGCTTGTGATGTTGTTAAAGTGTTGTTTTTGTGTTCTATAGAATCTGATTTAAATGATCTAAGAACTAATCTAGAAAATGAAAATTGAAAAATTCTAATTGTCATGAAATGAAATGTAATAGAAGCTATAAAAACTTAAAATGTAATGTAAAGACATAGGATGAAATGCAGTTGTTAGATTTCAAAGGAGGAAATTTACTGATTACAGTATGCAATGATTTGGAAATGAAATGTTGTGAATGAAAAAGTGAATTTAAACAATAGATAAAATGAGACAATTTAAGCTAAATGTAATGAAATACATGTTACAAAAACTCAACCAATTGATACAAATAGATAATGAGAGAAAACAAAACCGTAAAAATAGAGTTTTTAGCTCTGTAAAGATTGTTTCAGTCGTCCAAGGTAGCGACCTAGTCCACCTGGTGATTTTTTTGAATTTTTTTAGAATATTGGATGGATTTAGGTGGTTTATGTATTGTATGGGGAATACCTAAGATGAAAATGCAGAAATTTGATGATTTTGAATGATATGCAATGCAAAAAAGCAAGCTAGATGAGCTTTTAACTAATGCAAATTTTAAAACCCTAGAATTCAAATTAAACAATGCAAAATGAAATGAAATATAAAAATACTAGGATGATAAAGAAATGTAAATCAATGAAAAGGGGTCTAGAAATTTGGGTTCACCAAAATGTAACACAAATTTTGGCACCTCAATGCTTTCTTACGCTTCTAGGGTTTTTCACCTAAAAGGAGAAAGATGGGCCAAAATTCTAATGTTACATTCAATATTATGTGTTAATGGGGGTGTGAATGTGTTTAACTATGATGTCTAAGTGCAATAAACTGAAAGAAAGATGACTTATTGATGTTAAATCTAAAGAATGTGAAATGCGAGAAAACACACTATTGTCTACAAACATTTACAAAATGACCTAAAAATGTAAAATTTAACAAAAGAGAAAGCTATAAATGAAAGAGATGCACCTAGAAGTGTTTTGTAGACTTGAAGGGACTCTGATGTTCTAAAAATACTAATTTTTATGTCTAGCGAGACACTTGTGGCAAGTTGGGCGACCTAGTCCTTTTTTGGGGTGATCTCAAAAAACTGCTCTGGGGCTTGTTTCAGCCAAATGGGTATCTAGATCCGTAGAAATCTCTAAAAAATATGCATAGTAGGACTAGGTCACTACAGTTGTGGGAAGTGACCCTTTTACCTTTTCTAAAAATATGAAGGTGGAAATAGGAGCTCTTGATCTACACTTTCTACTCCTTCAAGTGTTTAGACTAGAAACCTTGATTTTTGATCTATAGGTGTCTTTTATTCAATTTTTTTCCCTAGCCAATGAAGAGATGCCCTAAAGAAGTCTTCAACCCATTCTTGGATGATCTTCAAGCTTCCAAGAAACCTAAATCTGCAAACACACACAAAGAGAAATAAATATTGATTGTTAAGGCATGGGAGTTTGCCTTGGTCAAGCCCCTTTTTAGATAATTAAATAAAATGAAGAGACAAGATAATAGAGCACGAAATATGAAATATTGAATTTAGTACCTTGCCATGATGAATGATCTTGTGTTGCAATAACTAGGCCTTAAGTGCTTCAGAAAAGATGTCCTAATGACTTAGAATGCAAAACCCTAGCTTGCTTGAGAAGAGTAGTGGATGAGTGACTCGGATGATTGAGTGAGGAGAAAACGAGACTTAGAAGAAGAAAAATGAGGGAAAAACCCTTATTTATACATGTCATGCCCTAATTCCTAGAAAATAACATATGATAGGCCAACCTTAGGGTTTTAGAGGCAAATTCCTATTAGAATTTTGTTTTAATTTTGAATTTTATGCCAAAAGGGACTAGGTCGCCCAAGGTAGCGACCTAGTCCACTTGGAGAAATTTAAGTGATGGTCAGGAATTGAGTGGTGTTTAATGATAATTAACGGGCTTGTCTCCCAAAACAAACACATAAGTCAGGCCTAAAAGTATATTAAGGGGCAATTTTAACATAAGAAATGGTTATATTAGTGATGACAAGGCTAGCAAAGTGTGAAAAAAAAATTCAACACCTTAACACAAGGTTTGGAAAAGGGCTAAAAAGAGGTCCAAAATCCATAGGCAAGGGTCCAAATGAGTGAAAAGTGTCAAGGCTACATTTTTTGGTAACACAATAACCATTGCAGATCTTGTGGTTTATGTGATTACGATGGAAAACCACACACCGTTGTCATGTGATTGTGAGAGGACAAAAAATTTGTCACTTGCATCACATTGTTTATCCCTAAAAACAAATGACAGTGGTGTATGTTTCTCCATTCAACAAAACCATTTTCAATGTTATGGTTGACTTGGTTTTCATGTTGTACCTATCTACATTTTTTTTTTTTTCTAGTTAAATTGCTTGTTATATTTTCCTATGTTTAGTGAATAGATACCTACATATGCATCCAAGTCATGCAATTCCTATATGTGTACTTGTAAAATAAAATATATATTGATATATAGGTATCTAAAGTTAGATTCACATTTTGAGTTATTAGTTCTTTAAGGAGAAAAAATGAATTGTTAGAATGATTGGCTCTATATTAGGTGTAATAAGAAACATTGGTTTCACCATTGATCACAGTGGTGGACAATGTATGTTCTTTCTCAGGGGTTTGGTGAGAGCCCATGAGGCTCCATGACCCAATATGGTAGGGTGGAGAGAAAGCCTATTTTTGGTGTGTTTCATATTATTTTCCCTATGTGCAATTATGTGTATCTATGAGATTAGATGCAGATAACATTCATATGTATGATAGGTTGTATATTAAGTGTAATATTAAGCATTGATCTTTGTATTTATTACAGTGGTAAACAATATACCTATTGTTTACATGTAATTCCATATACATAGATTTCCACACATACTTCTTGTGTGTATATATATCTGAGCAATATATCCCTACAAATGCATCCAAGGTATGCAATACCTATATATGTGCTTGCAAACAAAAATCTACACTAATATATAAGTATTTGGAGTTAGATGCACCTTTTTAGTTATTATTTATTTGATCCACAAAAAGGAGTTGTTAGAATGATAGGTTGTATATTAAGTGTAATAAGAAACATTGGTTTTACCATTGATCAAAGTGGTGGACAATGTATGTTCTTGCTCAGGGGTTTGGTGAGAGCCCATGAGGCTCAATGAAAAACTTGAATTCCTTCTTCTTCTTTGGTTGACCATATAACACTTATATTTAATTTTTCAATTCTTGTATAGATCATACTAAAATGTCTCAACCCATTTTTATGATCTTTACACCCACAAATTCCAAAGTTGTTGTGATCTTCAATCGATGATGCAATTTCCAATGCTCTCGCCTTCGAACTATCTGTGTGTAACTATATCTGATTGAAACCATTTTAGATTGAAAATATTCTCATAGGTGTAACTACAATTCTCCATAATGCTAAATAGCTTTGTGATCACATGTTTGGCATTATATACAAGCTACATCTACATTCCACTTATATATAAGGTAAGGCTATATGTCCTTTATTCCATCTCTTATTTCACAACTACATTTCAATATTTTTTTTCATAAATGATCTAACTGTATATACTTTTAAAAATGTATAACAATTATTTCAACTTAACAAAATTCTCAGGTACCGAAACATAATTATATGGGACTTATAATCGTAAACATACTGCATCTTGTTGCATGCACAAGGTATGCCTAAATTTTATTTATTTGATCTCTTCTACTACAGGTGCATTACATATTATTTGTTATAAATTATAGAACTATTTATATTTCCTAATTTAGCTATTGTCTAACAATGACACATGTTCATCTCAATAAACTTCACATTTTTCTTTGATTTTTGCAGAACATACTCAAGAGAAAAAAATTTAGCAATAAGAAGAATACTATAATGGACATAATGATAATGATCATATCATCAAAGAAGCATCCTACAACCAGTGATTTCCAATATGGGTTGTTTATAATTGTTAAATTCTTAACACTTGCATTTGATAGAAATTTTTTTCTTCATTTATAACATTGACTGTGGTTGTTCTCGATTATCATGAATTTTTTTTGGGATTTCAAATAACTTCAAAAGATTCTCCTATGTGTAGTTATATTGAAAAAATAAATTCAAATTTATCTTCCCTCAATGGCTATTGTTTGCATTAATTTTATCTATTGGTTGTCAAACGACTACTCCCAAATTCTTTAAATTTCCCTTTTATGCACTTACGTATTCTTTCAAAGCACCATTTTCTTGCCTTCATACTGAACTCTATATGGTCAAAATAGCAATTGTGCATTTGTCTTCTGCTGCTTTGTTTCTCCTAGATTTTTCTTAGCGTCCCCCTCTTTAATTCTGTCTATGCATGTACAAATCTCTACCATTTGGACTTCTCCTCCTCCTATCGGCTCATCATTGCATGTCACTACACGCAACTGCTAGTTTATATAATGTTAAAATTATTTTAATTTTTCAATATAAATGTATATTACATTGGTAAAGGATAAATGTTTAAAAATTTCCTATGATATAACTTATTAATATATGGCAAAGAGTATTAATTCTAACATTATATTTTATGTTGGTGAATTTTTTGTATTATTATATTTCTTCAAGATTTTAGATGTTATTTTATTTTCTTTTATTAATGTAAAATACTATATCAATAAAAATATTTATTTCTTATATATATTATTGTATAATTCTTTGATTTCACTTTATATGTTATGTTTATTTTTAAATGATTGGTTGTATCTTCTATTTTCATATTATTTTAATATTGTTTCTCATTTTTCATTTTTTCATTATTGTTATATTCATTTTATTTTATTTTCTCCAAGTTTTGATTTCTTCTTTTAGTAAACTTTTGTGTTTCTTGTGAAAACTTTATCCTCACCTCTCCCTTATAACCAATTTGATTTGCAATCTCATAATCCAAAAACTAGCACATAGCTTAATTCAGAAGTGTAGTGTCAAAAAATGGGTCCTCCTTGTGGATTTTGGCTTAATGTTTCCTTGATTTAGTGTTGTAATGGAGATAACACATTCACATTAGGTCTAGGGCCCTTGTGAACTAAAAGCTTTTAATGGTACGTTGCAAAGGAATTGTGAAGTGTTGTAACACACTTTCACACTTTTCAAGGGTTTTATCAATTAACTAAGCATAATCAACATATTTTAAATCATAATTAACATTGATCTTTCCTTATTTGGAGTGTTGTAAAGAGTTTTAACACACTTTCACATTCCTCTAGGCATGCCATTATTAATTGGGCTTTCTTATGCTTTAATTGGCCCAATTTTGCATCCATGAGCCTCATTTATTACATCTTTTCGAGGATAATATCGACACCAATTAGTAACCAATCACAATTCGGGTGTTTTTGGCTTGCATGGCCCAAATTTAGAGTCTAGGACTCATTCTTCACCTTGGGCGAATGAGTCTTACCTAGGTCTTTTTGGCATTGATGCAGGTTTCATACATTTCTAAACACTTTTCATTTTTGGTCTCATACATTATGTGTGATGGGACTCATTCACCACCTTGGGTAAATGAGTCTCGTGTGACAAAAAATCAAATTTCTAGTGGGATTTTATTCTCCTAGATCTAATGTCTGCTTGTAATGTTGTAATTTTGATAATTCTTGCATAATTAAGTATAAATACAAGGTTCTTTCACTCATTTTTACCTAATATTTGTTTGAGAGAATCCTTATAGAAAATTTAGTTCACAAGATCATTCAAAGAATTCAAGGGAAAATTATCAAGCATTTAAGAGAATTCTTCAAGCATCAATCATCATGTCAAATATTTCTTGCATCATGTTCTTCTAGAGCTAACAATTGTGGTGTAGAGTTTGTGATTCAAGCGAGTGATTCATTCAAGATCTATCAACATCAAGCAAGAGTCAAAGACCACATCCATTGTAGCCATTACTTATATATTTACAACACCTGATCGCTAGGGTTTTGTAAGTTGCAACATTGTTATTTTTTCATTCATCATTATCCCTTTACATTTGCTTTCATTTCAATGTTTAATTACCAACAAGGGGTTTGACCAAGGAAAACCCCTATTCTCTAACCCTACAACATTTTTCCCTCTCCTTATGTGTGATTTGTAGGGTTAGGTTGTAGATTTTCTAAGAACCCAAGTTGGAGAAAAGTTGTTGAGTCTCTAAAGTTGTCAAAGTTCTCATCAAGCCTTGGAGAAGTTTGGAGAAGACCTATAGGTGGTATTTTGCAAATTCGGATCTAGAAACGAATCAAAAAGAACAAAGTAGACCAAGAGACACAAAATCCAGTTTAGAAATTTCCAAAAAGTAGAAGTGGAATGATTCACCACTATTGGTGAATGAGTCCCACTATAGAGGCCTGATCAAAAAATTTAGAGATTTGGATACCCATTTCGTTGAAACTTTCTCTAGTGCATTTTCCCAAAAACTGGATTGATTCTCCCAGCTTGGCGAATGAGTCTCAGTCAACTTCAATAATATATTTTTTAGTGATCCCGACACCTTCATTCTACCTTCTTCAATATTCCAGGTGTACACTTTCAGTCTCACATCTTTTTTTGCATATTGTTCATCATTCTAGGTCATTTTGTATTTCACATTATGTTTTTCAACTCATTATCTTTTCCAAGTTTACACTTGGTGGTGAACCCCTCATTAGACATCATTCAATCCCCTAGAATAGTCCATTTTCTAGATTTCAATCTCCTTTACATTGAAATCTCAAGGGTTTGTTCTTAAGTGAAGAGTGTGGAAATTGACCTCTCCTTTTAGGTCCAAAACCCTAGAATCAAAATAGAGGACCCCATATTTAACCTTTTTATTTTGGTAAATCTACATTTAATGCATCATAATTCTAATTTGGAGTGCATTTACATATGATATTTAGCTTGCATTAACATTGCATTAGGTATTGCATTAGTTAATTTGCATTCTAGGGTTTCAAGTTTTTTGTTAGTGAAAATCTTATTTAGCTCTCATTATTACACTTAATTTCATTGAAAATCAGTAAAATTCTAGATTTACATCTTAGATTTCCATCAAAAAATAAAAATATCATAAAATTCTATTCAAAAATTCTCTTTTTTTTTTTTTAATCAGTACCTAGACTCATTCACCACCTTGGGTGAATCAGTCCCCTTGCATATTTTGCATTTCATTTTCTACTATTTACACTTCATTTTCTAAGTTTTTGTTTGTTGTTTCTACATATTATTTTTACTTTTCAAAATTTTAGTTATAAGCATTTCATTATTATTATTTTACATTGCATTTTTACTCACCCCACATTTAGTAACCTTTGCATGAGTGTTTGGTGCCCTATTGCTAATACCATAGTGAGAAGAAGTTCAAGAGTCATGTCATCCGACAATAGCACAATCACTGTGTATATTGGGTTATCTAGAGCTTCCACTCCTAGTATTGACATGACTACACTAGGAATGGATAAAACCCTTAGTAACTCTTTGTCTTCAAGTAGTATGCAAGTTGAACCAAAGAATAATAACATCCTGCAAGAAAAATAAATCCACATTCATGAGGACCTAGTCAACTTACAACATAAAATAATCCTTGAGAACATTTCAACTATTGCAATTCCTACAATATGAAAACATTCATCGTATGCTTGAAAGTGAAGATGGCCTTGACCTTGTGAAAATCATAGTGGAAATCTTTGGAAAACATATTGTTGGCTTTTAGTTGTGTTAGTGTTTTTCCTTGATGTCAAAGTCACCGTGTTAATCTATATTTCATGTTCAACTATCTATTTCAGTCATTATTCATTTATAGATGTGCTTATGGTGATGATTACTGATAGTGTGATAAAGCGTGTCTATGGGTCACTCAACAGGTTCAAGATATTCATTCAGAGGCTTTGTTTATGGTATCCATGTTTATGGCGATTCAAGCTTTATATGTCACTTCATATTTAGTTTAACATTGTTCATAACTACATCAGCTTTAGGATTTTGCATAATTTTGTTTTGCAGAGGTTAATGGTTATACTCATCTGAAAATATTAATGAGGTAGTGTACATGTTATTTTATGTCGATGTGCTTATCAGGATGGCTCTTCATCAAAGTATGACACATAAAGATAATCACATTCAGATTATGGTAGGTTGACAGGTATATTCAACATGTTTTACAAGTCATTGTGACATACTCTCTGGCATATTCATTCTCAGTTGCAAGGTATTGAACAACATCATAGTTGTGATTATCAACTTCATAAAGGTAATGCTTATGGAAATACGGTTTTAGTTGATGTTTATGAGGTTGATCATTGGGATTTTATGAATCTTGGTTTATATCAAAATAAACTTAGAAGTCACATTGCATTGACAAGATTCATTTGATTATGTCTACATGGCATATTGGGTTGGAATTATTTTAATGATCTCTTTGGCACTTGAGTTTGATATTTAATTTGATATCATTGCATCAATATTTGATATGGTTCATTGTTTATAGTTGATATCTATTAGCTTCTATTTTGAAAAAGGTATTTACACCAATTTTTACTTGCTCTACATCTCTTGTTTTAAGAAATTATTTACTTTATACTCCTAAGGAGTATTTCATTTGCAAATCATGTGATATGAGATCAATTCTTATTCATATAAATAGGGCTCTATAGCAAGATGATGTGTGATTTTTCCAAAACATATCAAGCCCTTCTCAGGCATGTTATTCATTGAGGAATTGGCACCAACTTTAATATGGGTAAATTTCATTGGGTTTCATTGCGCACATTGCATTTGACTATTTGGTGACTTTAATTCGACGGTTGTTTGAAATATATGAAAGCTTTCATAACTTTTTTGGCTGCAATAATTCTTGTCACCTATGTTTGAATAGAGGTAAAAGGCATGAGGAAATATTAGAAAGTCACTATGAGAGTGACATGGCATCGACTCTTGGTAATAATGTTGTTTGACATTAAGGTGGTTGACATTTTGAAAAGTCAAGGAAATTGCATAATGTTTTTTTTTTCTTCAAAGGTATCGACATGTTTGAAATGTCATGACAATTATCAAAGTAATAATTGTGTCAACACTGTTGATAAACATGATGTGACTACAGATTGAATGTCATTATGTTTTAATTTGAACTTCAAAGAATCCTTAAGTTGAGTTAAGTCATCGAATGACTTGTGAAAAAAGGTAAGGTAAAGAGGATGTTAGGGAAAACCATTTAAAATTTCTTTTTGCTAAGGGCTGAAGCCCTAGCCACGTCGCCGCCATGGAGTCTTTGTAATTGCTGCTAAAGTTTGATGATTCCTCTATGCTGTGAATTTGTTCATTTCTCTATTTGATATCATGATAGGAATTTCACTATGCATTGAAGGTTGTTGTTAGGTACGTGATGTCAAGGATTGAATAAGGCAGTTAGAGAGCTTGGAATATATCAAATTACACTGGTATTTGCATGATTCTCTTGTAGCTTGAACAAGTATTATCATTCTTTATTTGAAGAAAATTTTCAAGTTCAAAATGAAAAGGAAGATATAGTTTTTTTATTCGAAACAAAAAATGAATAAGTAGATTCTTGCATATCTCTGCTAGAATCGCATTGGTTACTTTGTTTCTTCTTCATGGGATTTCGGAAAGAGTTGCTTATTTTGTATGGGGTTCATTATGATACATACACTTGGTCAGTTTTTACAGTGATAATGTTGTTTTGTTTCATCTGAATGGTAAAAATGTGTGAAGAGAAAAGAAAAGATGCTCTGATAGACATCATTCCTATATGTCATTGCAGTGAGGGTTTTTATCATTATGTTTGATTTTTACCAGATCTGGCATATGGGTAATCTTGCATTTTGGAAAATTGCATGAACCTTATGTTTGATTTCAAAAATGTCTATATTCTCTTCAATCACAAAACAAAAGATGTTTTTTATTCTTATTAGGTTCCTGAAGCAAAACAGTTCCAGCAACTAGTTGGGAAAAATATTATTTTATAAATGACATTATTGAAGACTCATGTTTCTTCCAACAGATCTATTTGTTTTTAAAAAGGTATATATACAGTGTTTTCATTAGTGTGAGATTTTGATGTAGTTGAGAATCTAACTTGTTGCTCTATCAAAAGGAAAATTTTGAAAAAGCTATGTTATACAAAATAGAAAAAAATATGGTGCGGAGCAAAGATGTAAACTTAGATTATTTAATATTTTAGGGATTCATTGTTGTGAATCTTTAGGGTATTAGATAGATTAAGGGTGTGGGGTTCTATGAGCTTATCTAGATAACAAAGAGATCCTTTGTGTTATTGTTATTCTGTAATTTGAAAAGGGGTTGGTGCTCCTTGAGATTGGTGTCTCTAAATAAGGGGTTGGTGCTCCTTGAGCTGCTGCTCAGAAATTATCCTGTAAGGAATTGCATACAGTGATTATGAAAATACAAGCCAGTATGGCAGTAGTTTAGGAGTGGTTTTTCTACTCTAGGAGGGTTTCCCACTTGACAAATCTTGTGTCTCATTGTTCATTTTTGGTTGCATTGCTTTACTATGATAATGCTTTATTATGCATTGTTTTACCGTCATACTTATAATTTCAGTTTTAAATGGTTGCATTCAATTTATGGATGATTTAATCATTGAAATAGTGAGAGAATAATTCAGTTTTGTTTCATTTTTTGAAAATTGTTAAAATGGTTCATGACACTGATTCACCCTCCCCCCCTCTCAGTGTCCTTTTCACTCCAACACATATCTCCTCAACCACTAGTTATCCTTTACCCACAAAACATTTTCCAAGCCAAAGATGAACTCAAATTCCTCCTCCCACACCCAAGTCACAACAACAATGCAACAAGGTAGTAATGTGATTCCTTCCCTTGGTATTCCTACTAGTATGGCTAGTTCCTATGTGGCATCACAAGTTATATCTCCTACCTTACCACCTATACATATACTCCATCAGCACTTCCTTTTCCATCTCATAATACAGCAATGAACTTCTCATAACTCAAATTTTCCAAACTATGTCATCCCTTCAAAAGAAAATTTCCACCATAAACCAAAATCGAAAGGACCCACCCAAATATTATGTCAAACGAAATCCATTATCCCTGGAGATATGACAAACATCGATGCCACAAGGTGTAGAGGTGCCTAGATTTGAGAAATATGGAGGGAAGGGAGATCCTTCTAACCATGTTAATGCCTACACTTCCTTATGCAGTGAATTTATCCTTGATGATAAATTTTTGGCAAAGCTCTTTCCTAGAACCTTAAAAGATACCACCTTGGAGTGGTTCTCTTCTTTATCGAATAACTTGATTTTTTCATCCAATGATCTTGTTGAGGCATTTATAAACCATTTTCAAGTGCATATGACTCCCAAGATGAACTTGGTTGACTTGGTGAGATGTAAGCAAAAGGAGGACGAAAAACATAACTAACTTTATCTCACAATATCAATTGTTTTATTCCCAAGTCGATGTCGAGATCCTCGACCCACACCTTCAAAATATGTTGATAGAAAAATTTCAAAGGAAAATCGAAGATAAGTTGACCATGATGAAATTTCCATCCTTCATGCACTTGTGCACTGCCCTCCGCGATTATCAAAATTCAGTGTGTAGTCAAGATAAAAAGTCCACTCCTAGCCAAATCAAGAGATCTGAGCCCGTGCACTAAAACAATTCCCAACCTTTTAGAAACTATAATAAAGGGTTCCTTCAATTCAACCCCCCAACAATCAACTCAAAATTTCAATAACCAAGTAGTTGTTGTCAAAGCCTTGATACCCTTTAGTTATGGAGACCCAAAACGAAAATCCATTCCCTCACTTGATACCCTTCATAATACCATATGCCAACTTCTAAACCAACAAATAATTACCTTACCTCTTGTCAAAACACTCAACCCTAATAAGCCTTTACCCTTGACCATTAAATCAAATGATTATTATCACAATCACCAAAAAAATGGACATGACATGGAGAATTGCAAGCATCTTAAACATCTTGTGCAAGACCTCATTGATTCTAGCCATCTATCCATTAGAGGTGTTCGCGATCATGTAAATAAGTATGTTTCCCCTTAGAACCAAAACTTGCAAATTTTCACCAATCCCATGCCAAAACATAATATTTCATTTGTCAAAGCTAGCGAAACTCCAAAGAATGATGTGATGAATGTTGATATAGATGACAAAAACAATGATTCTATTCTAACTAATGCTATCAATGTCAATCCTATAGATAAAATGATAAGCGTGATAGATTTCATCCCTCATAAGGGTTGACCCAAGAGTCCTCTTGATATTGCTTTCTCCTCTAAGGATATACTTAAACATTTGCCCGATATTCCTCTCTACATAGTCATCTATATCTATGACTAGCCCACTAATGTGATACTAATAGATCCATCATGTGGAGAGAATGTGATCACCAAGGAATTTCTAATTTTTCGTGAACTCTATCAAGATGAATATGATAAACCAAAAGAATTAATCAAGACACACAATGGTTTTGTGTGTCCTATGATTGGATTGATCACCTTACCATTACAAATAGGACCAAAAACATTATATGAACATACATTCACCATCATCTCATAATCAGACCAATTTCATGTGAAGCTAGGCCACCCATGGCTTCACTCCATGGAATTTGTCCCTTTGATTGTGGATTATGCTTAAATTTACTCTTTGAAAATGAGATATTCACTGTTCATTATAGTGGATTTAACCCCTTGTCATCTAAAGGTAAAATTTCCATAGATTCCTTCTAGCCTGAGCCCATGGAACCTATAAAGACAAGAGAAGACTTTATTTTCTTATCCTATCAAAATTTCAAGGCAAAGAAGATAGCAGAACTATCTCTTTGAAACATGTTCCCATCCACCTTCGAAATTCCCATCCTTGATGAAACCATTCTTGAACCTAAACAAGACCAAAACAAACAAGACCAACCTAAAACAAAAACTTCAACTACCTCTTACAAGCGACCAATAAATAGTGAAACCAACCCCGCCACACCTCCTAGAAACAAGTTTACAAAGTCAAAGAGAAAGTGGTTGAACAACCTCTCGTGATTCCTTTCATTCCTCCCTTTAGGGAAGAAAAGAAACCAATGGTTGATCAGCCCACTCCAACACAATTGCAAATTGAAAATAAAACTAAAATAAACAGAGCTGCTAGGGAGCGTAGACATAGATTTCATGGCCTTGCTCACAAGTTACATGGTGAATTAAACAAAGAAAATTAAGATCCAAACTTGACCAAAGAAATGAATGAGGAATTTACTCCTCCCCAACCAAAACAAGACAATTCTATGCAACCTCCACAACAAGAGTTGAAATTTTCAATGGACATTATCCTTTAACCTCTTGTTCTAATCAACTTAGATGATGATAATGAGGTTGCCAAAATTATGAAGAGGTGTATAATGAACTGAATACATTATTTTCCTCTTCCATGAGCTCAATTGAAAAATCTTCTATAAAGAGTGTTGAGCCTAGTGCTTCTCCTAGTTCGGCACTTGTTCTTGTCCCTCTAGCTAGTTGCCCAAATTTGGTATACACAGACTATGATTGGGAGGCAGATGACTTGTTCATAGGTTGACTCGCATTTTCCTTACTATTATTTTGCATCATTTCTTTTTTCCCTTTTCTTTTGTGTGATTGCATGTGTGTAATGTGATCCCCTATTATGTTTTGTTTGATGTTTTCTCTCTCTTTGTGGCATTCCTCTATTTGTACCTACATTCTTCTCTATGTCATGCATCTCTTTTGCTCTTTATCTTTTAATTGTTCTTTCCTTTTGGGGATGATACAAGGCATTGAGACATTCATGTTGACCCAAAAGGCTTTCTTTTTCCTTTTCCTTTTCATTTCATCTTTATCATTTTCTTTTTTTTTTCCTTTTGGGGATGATGCATGGCATCGAGGCATTCATGTTTCTTCCGTGTTGAACCAATTTTGTTTTCTTTGTTTTCACTCTCTTTGTGTAATTCTTCCAGTTCCATGTGTATTTGGGGGATGATGACAGTTCCAAGCTCTCTAAAAACATTGTAGCAAATAAAAAACTAACCCCAAATCCATAGATCCCTTATGTGTTTTGTTTTTTCATTTTGGTGGCAACCCCTCTCGTTTATTTTTCTCTCGTATGATGCAACTTTACCTTGAAACATATGAATTGGTGTATGGCTTTCCAAGTTGTCTCTCATGTATTTCTTCTTATTTGTATTTTTCATTTGCTACTTTAAAGTAACTACTCATAGCATGGTTTTTAGAAATTTCTTTAAAGTGGGGGCATACATTAGCATTATCCTTTTGTGTTTTGCTTCTCATGGTTCTTACTACAGCCTTCTTGCTTTATATGATGTGTATTTTTCTTTTTTGATAACATTGGGTGTAATGTCCTTCATGAGCATGATATCTCTTTGCATATTACATTCCTCTTAGTGGCTTGATGTGACACATTACATCCCCTAAGTTGTGAATCTTCTATTCTTTGAGTGGTCCTCTCTTGGAGACATTAGACACAATGTTCCCTAAGTTAAAGAAATCACATGAACTAAGCGAGTCTCTGAATATTTCCTATTTTTTCATTTTTCATTTTTTGTTATATGGCCACCTTGCATAACAAAACTTGCATTCATGTGGAGCCATCCCATTTTTTCATGAGCTCCAAGTATACAAATTTTTTCTTGTCTCATGAAGCTTGAAAGTCTTTTTAATGTGGTGCCTTATTAAAGTTATCAGGAGGTATAACTTTTGTATGCTTGAGCGGGAAGCCCAATCTGAGGCATGAATTTTCCCATATCCACTTGCATGTGTGTGTGAGTACATAACATCCATAAGTACATATGTTTCTCACCTTTTAAGACATCTCACCTGACGGTCAGCCAAAAGTTCCATTGCCTCAAAGTGAGTATGCAATTTTTGGAAAAACAACCTAGATCTGATCCACATTGTGATGGACAAACGGTCAAAGCTTGATCTGACTCTCTTTTATTTCTTTTCTCTTTTTCATCTTTGGTAGTGTATGATTATCTTTTTCATTGTTATTTATATCACTTTCATGTGTGTTCCTTTTTGCTTATGTTGGTTTTCCATGGGATCTTGATCTTGGGGGCTTGATCACCCATCTAGATCGTTGTCATCTCATCTTGCTAGTAGTGGTACATTGGAAGCCCTTTTGGTGCATTTTTTTCTACTTTAGTGTGAGTTTTAAGCAAGTTCCTCCTCTCACTAAAGTGGGGGCTAAATATAATGTCGAAAAATGGGTCCTTAGACATTTTTGCACTTGTTTGAGTACTCCTTATGGATTTTGGTGTAATGTCACCTTGATTTAGTGTTGTAATGTGGATAAAACATTCACATTAGGTCTTGGGCCCTTGTGAAATAATATATTTTAATGGTACCTTGCAAAAGTGTTGTGAAGTATTGTAACACACTTTCACACTTTTCTAGGGTTTTATCAATTTGTTGAGCATAATAAACATACTTTTAATCATAATTAACATTAATCTTGCTTTATTTGGAGTGTTATAAATATTTTTAACACACTTTCGCATTCCTCTAGGCTTGTCATTAATAATTTGTCTTTCTTATGCTTTAATTGGCCCTACTTTGCATCTACAAGCCTCATTTATTGAAACTTTTCAAGGATAATCCTGACACTAATCAATAACCAATCAAAATTCATGTGTTTGTGGCTTGTGTGGCCCATATTTAGTGTTTGGGATTCATTCACCACCTTGGATGAATGATTCCCACCTAGGTCATTTTGGCCCTGATGTAGGTTTCACACATTTCTAAATGCTTTTAATTTTTGGTCCCATACATTATGTGTGATGGGACTCATTCATTGCCTTGGGTGAATGAGTCTTGTGTGACCAAAATTCAAATTTAAATCAAATTTTTGATGGGATTTTATTAGATCCTAGATCTGATGTTAGCTTGTAGTGTTGTAATTTCAAGAATACTTGCATAATTGAGTATAAATACAAGTATCTTTCACTCATTTTAACCTAATACTTTTTTGATAGCATCCTTATAGAAAATTGAGTTCACAAGAGCATCCAATGCATTCAAGGGTAGATTATCAAGCATTCAAGAGTATTCAAGAGCATCAATCATCATGTCAAAGATTGTTTGCATCATTTTGTTCTAGAGGTAACAATTGTGGTGTAGGGTTTGTGATTCAAGCAAGTGCTTTATTCAAGATCTATCAACATCAAGCAAGAATCAAACACCACATCAATTTTAGTCATTACTTATATGTTTGCAGCACCTTATTGGTATGGTTTAGTGAGTTGCAACATTGTCCTTTGTTCATTCATCATTCTCCCTTTACATTTGATTTCATTTCAAGGATTAATTACCAACAAGGGGTTTGAGCAAGGAAAACCCTTATTCTCTAACCCCACAACATTTTTATCTATTCTTGTGTGTGATTTACAGGGTTAGGTTGCAGATTTTCCAAGAATCCTACTTGGAGAAAAGTTGTAAAGTCTCTAAAGTTGTCAAAGTTGTCACCAAGCCTTGGAGAAGCTTAGAGAAGACCTATAGGTGGTATTTTGTAGATTTGGATAAAAAAACCAGTAAAAAAGAACACATCATACCAAGAGACACATAATCCAGTTCAGAACTTTCGAAAAAATTAGAAGTGGACTAATTCACCACTATTGTAAAATGAGTCCCATTGTATAGGCATGATCAAGATTTTTATAGTCCTGGATACCCTTTTGGCTGAAACTTGCTCAAGTGCATTTTCCTAGAAACTAGATTGATTCACCTACTTTGGTGAATGAGTCATAGTTAGCTTCAACAATAAATTTTCTAGTGATCCAAACCTTCATTCTACCTTCTTCAATCTTCCAGGTGTACACTTTCAGTCTCACAACTTTTTATTGCATTTTGTTCATCTTTCTAGGTCATTTTGCATATTACATTATGTTTTACAACTCATTATTTTGTCCAAGTTTACACTTGGTGGTGAGCCCCTCATTAGACATCATTCAATCCCCTAGAACATTCCCTTTGCCATATTTCAATATCCTTTGCATTGAAATCTCAAGGGCTTGTTCTTGAGTGAAGAGTGTGGAAATTGACCTCTCTCCTTATAGGTCCAAAACCCTAGAAGCAAAATATAGGACCTCATTTTTTGACTTATAGGAAAATATCTATATTAAATTAAAAAGATAAGATACATATTCACAAAAAAAGGAAGGGTGGTAAGAAGGCACACCCCGAGAGTCACATGGGCCAAGCCCAGAAAATCAAAAATCAAAGTTACATGGGCCTAGCCTAGAAGTCCATAATTTCACCTTTTCAAGAAGCAACAAATTCTTAATTTCTCTTTTTTCAATGAGGATTATCCTATTCTACATTTTTTTGCTATTTTTGAATTCTTACATTGCTTTAAATTTTCTCCTCTGCTTTAGTTATTCATTACTACTTTAGCATCATAAATAAATACTTTGACTAGACAATTATTCATGTTTTCATCAAGGTGCCAACACATTCTTATAGAATTACTAAATTTTGGATAACTAGAAATATCATGTGATTTATCACCACAAATGTCACATGTGTACTTTCCTCTTTTTTTCCATTTGTGTTCATTAGCATAATGTCTTAGTTTACTATATAGTTATAATATTTTGGCCTTTTGGTCTTTCATCTTTCTTTAATACCTCTATCCTTATTATGGTAGCTTCCCCTACCACCTCCTTCTTAATACTTATCATGGAAACTCTTGGAGGATCCTAGACATCTTGAATTTTTGTTACCACATAGTGTATATTGTTAAGTGTTGTTATGCTTTCTCTCAATTGAAGTTCACACTAGTCATGTGGTAAATAAGCATTAAATTCTCTCATAGATAAACCATATGCTCCATCCATACACATATTGAAAAATGCTTCCCTAGTCAATCCATGAAGCATTGGTTCATATTCATCTTCTTCATGAAGTAACTTTGGACTGTACCTATTTGTGTCATGTTTATCACACTTTATATTTTGTAGCATGTAATTACTATGTTTCTAGGGGATTTCTCAAGTCCCCCTCTTAGTTTGGTAGCCCTCTTTGTGCCTTTGATTATCAAAGGTTCATTCCTTATATTCTTCACTACTCTATTTTTTAAACCAAATTTTACTTCTTCTAAGTGGGGGTAAATCTCAACTTTCTCACCTTTGATTATAATTTCTTACTTCAACATTACATTTTCTAGATCTAATTTAAAATTATCAATTTTTTCCTACTTAATTGTTCTCCCATATCTTTGACTAGGATTATATTATGGTGATCGATTCTACCATATCTTTATATGAAGAGGAAAAATTTTCATCTACTTCTACTAGAATGTGAGGGGTTAGCCCTAAAATAAATCAATCAATTCATTTCTCTTATGTGAAGATTTCTTCTAGTTTTCTAACAAAACTTTTAAATCATTTTTTATCACATTTTATTGATTCCTCAATTTTTTCATCTTCCATATTTTATATATATTTTTGTTCATACATTAGGTGAGTGGAAATTTAAAAAAAATAAGATTCAATTATTTCCATGTTTTATCATTCTTAAAGAGAAATATTTAATGCACCATCTTAGAGCCTCATCATTGATTTTCTCCACAAAATCATATAATGGGGCCTAGTCATTATTAATGCTAACCCCACTCTAATAAAATTCCAAGGTAAAGAGGATTTTTCTAGTATCCTTGATGTATTTACCAAAAAATCGAAGCTTAATCATATTTGCATCCATTTTTGTTGGAGGTAAATGTGTTCTTGATTTATTATGTATGGTTAGGGATTATCCTTTCTCCTAATCTATTTTATACTCTTGGAGTTATTTCTCTCTTTTTATCATGGCTTTTTTTTCTAGTTTCACTCCTTTTATACTTGACAAAACTCCTTTTCTCAATTATTATCTATTGGAAATTAAACATCTAAGAAGTCACTTCCTAATTTTTGTCATAAATCTCATACACATTGCTTCTTGATCTTCCTTTCTCTTACCCAGTTAAGGATTCAAGTTACTTATATGGACTCTTTAGAAACCCTTCTTGATTTTGACAACATGGGAGGTGACTCTTAGTCCATGAGGTTCATCTCCTCATAGTGCTCTTTAGCTTTGGGAATGTGTTGGTTGATAACACATCATTCGTAATTGACATTATCTTTAATTTTCTTTGAGTTGTTTTCTTCCTCAACTTAGGAATTGCTCTCATCTATCATCTCCAAAGTTTTCTTGGAAAAATATAATTTTTTGGTGACTTCTTTCATTATATTGCTAAGTAGTATCTCCTCTTCATCACCAATTAACAACTTCTTTACTTCATCTTTTTCCCCATAGCAACCACATCTATAGTATATATCTCCTTTTCAAAGACAATAATCAATCATTAAATATACCTATGATGCTATGTATATATTTATGCTCTTATGGTGATGAAATGACTAATGAAGATTATTTCTAAACACTCTCGATGTGCATTGCATGCTTACTATTATTTTAATAAATTAGGGTTTGACCTTCAATAAAACAATCTAGAGTATATTTTGAATGTTTTAGACTTCATGCCACCTCATATGGCTATGTGTTACTATTGAGATCCAAATTTTAAAACTTCACTTGGGACATGTAGGTTCATTTATTTAAATTATGTAATTAACGTAGGTCAATTTTATTACTCATAGATCTACACAAGCATAATGAATGTATAAACTAAAGATTGAGTTTTAAAATTGAGAGTAATTATAGTTGGAATCAAGCTATGATCAATTTTCCCAAGTTCTTTTTTAAAATCATTTTTCAAAACCAATCATTGTGTTAAGGATAGCCAAATTATTAAAATGAAGAAAAACAAATAAGAGAAGTCAAGGATATTAGATTTTCATTTATAAATATTATGTAAGTGTTTTAATAAAAATGTTTTTATATCCTTAATATTTTTTGCTAATAAGTAGGATCTTTATCCATTAAAAATATTTTCATATCCTTAATAAAGTGCACCCATGCCATTATTACATTCATTCTTTTTTTGAAAAATATAAGATAGTTAAAAACAAACATAAGAGTTATAAATTTTTAGAGAAATAAAGAATAAAATAGAGATATAGAAATCCCTGTAAATGAATAAGAAATGTGGTTTCAAATTAGTTCACGGCCATTGTCTGTGCTTCTGCCTTTTGCATACATGTCTAGCAGGGCAGTTCCAAATCTTATATGGATACCTATACCCCGTTCCAAAGCTGCCATTTCAGCACAGGCTGGAAGTACGCTGGCAAATGCAAGCTGATGCGGTTGGAAACTTGTTTGCTAGATATGGTGACACAGTGCGACTGCCTCCTGAAGATACCCATGCCTTTCGTTCGCTGCAATTATGGTGACACAGTGCGACTGCCTCCTGAAGATACCCATGCCTTTCGTTCGCTGCAATAACGATATTCCAGGAGAGGCTCTCTATCTATTGATCCATTCAAACATCCGCAGCGCGGCAACCCTTGTTTTGAATTTGGTTTGGTTATGCAACGGTGATTTGACTGCTGACTATATCGGTTTACGGAACAGTTTAAGAAAACAGACAACAGATTGAATGGGCCCACAAGAGTCCCCAATGCGGTCAACGTTTAGTGGTCAAACTATTTTTATATTCTCATATAAATATAAAAGTATATTAAGAAATGGATTAAAATTTTGTTTAATTGTTTAGTGTGTACTCTTTAAGCCCGGCCGCCAAATCGTCTACCAACGTAACTTTTTTCTTGTCTATAAACTAAGTTGAACAATATCCTCGTCAAACTATTTTTACATTCTCATATAAATATAAAAGTATATTAGGAAATGGATTAAAATTTTGTTCAGTACCTTTACCATCACATTATGTAAGGTTGATAGAGTGTACAATTATTGTTTTGCTACCATGAACTCCTGTAGCAGAATATGATATATAGGGTTCTAGCGAAAACTGTTGCACCTATGCTTGCCAGATATCGAAACCTAACGCTAAGATAGTGATAGACGGATTGGCAACTTGTGGATGTGTTCAACGAAGAAATTTCTTGCAGTTGAAACTTCTGAGTAAAACGTATAGACATATTATACTTTGTCTGATCTCTTACCTGCTCCCTCTATTCTATGAATTAGCTATTCTACATTGTACAAGAAGATCGCAATGGACGGAAAGCAAGAAGGTTGGTTTCTGCTAGTTGCAAGTGTATTGGGATGCATCTTTCTATGCGGTTCACAAGTTTCTGCAGATGACAAGATGGAGAGAAATAAATTAGGTAAGCTAAGGCTGGGAGAGTCTCTTACTCCTCAACAAAAGACGTCGTGTTTGCTGTCTCCCAATCAGACATTTTCTGCTGGATTTTATGAAGTGGGCGTTAACGCATATGCATTCGCCGTATGGTACACGCATACGGTGAATCGAACGGTTGTTTGGACAGCAAACACAGACCAACCTGTAAATGGAAGGGATTCCCGTCTTCATCTGCAAACCGATGGAAATTTGCTCCTGTCTGATGCAAATGGAAGCACTGTATGGGAAACCCACACGGCTAGCAACAACTTCGATGTAAAAGAGGCTGTTCTCCTGGAAACAGGAAATCTTGTTTTGCTAAGTTCTTCAGGATTGAGCGTTTGGGAAAGTTTCATGTTTCCAACAGACACTCTTCTTCCCCATCAGCCACTCATAGGGAATGCTCAGTTGGTATCCAGATTGGGCACAGATCCCATTACTTCAGGATACTATCGTCTCTATTTTGACTACAACAACCTTCTTCAATTAAGGTTCCAAACTTCGTATGTAGTTTCCATTTACTGGCCTAGCATCTACACCGGAATATCGGGATTCAACGTCAGCCGTTATGCAGTTTTGGACGAGTTTGGTGGCTTCAAGTCAAGTGATAACTTTAGTTTCGCTGCCTGGGATTATGGCCTAGACCTTAAAAGAAGATTGACCTTGGATTCAGATGGCAATCTGAGATTATACACATTCCAGGAGAATAAAGGCGTCTGGAACATTTCTTGGGTGGCACTTCCCAATGAGTGCTCCGTTCATGGATTGTGTGGAATCAACGGATTGTGTATTTACAACCCTGAGGCCACTTGTACTTGTCCCCCAGGTTTCCACATGAAGGATACCGCCGACAGATTCAAGGGCTGCCAGCGAAATATGGAGCTTGCGGATCTCGGATCCAGTGCTGCACAGTTCATTTATCTTCCTCACACAGATTTCTGGGCCAACGATCTCAGACCATACGCGTCTGGGCTCAATCTTGAACAATGCAAGAGGCTGTGCATTCATGATAGGCAGTGTGCAGGTTTCAGCTACGTTCCCGACGGCCGGGGAAGATGCTACCAAAAAGGTCAACTTCTCAATGGATATCGATCTCCCGCTGTAGCCACAGAGATGTATATTAAGGTCTCCGTCAACGATTTCTCGCATCTAAATTCCACAGTTACTAGAGAAATCGGACTCAGCTGCAGCAGATCTGATAGTAGTGATTTCAAGAGATCCAAGAAGACGAGTGTTATCAAGTATCCGCTGGTGTTCGCTGTTGTGTTCGGAGTGGTAGAAATTATTTGCATCACGTTGGGCTGGCTGTACATGTTCCGAACGCATAACGATAGCTTTGATGTTGATCGTCAAGGGTATTCCGCCGTCCCATTGGGATTCAAGAAGTTTAGCTTTGCAGAGCTGAAAAAAGCTACGAATAACTTCACGATTAAGCTCGGAAAGGGAGGTTTTGGAAGCGTCTACAAAGGGGTTTTGGCTGACGAGAAGGTCGTGGCGGTGAAACGACTGGAAGGAGTATCTCAAAGCGAGGAGCAATTCTGGGCGGAGGTCAGCGTGATTGGCAGAGTTCACCACATGAATTTGGTTCGCATGTTTGGCTTCTGTGCAGAGGGGCATCACAGATTACTTGTTTATGAGTTTGTTGAAAATGGATCGCTGGACAAGTATCTGTTCACAGAAAGTGAATGCTTGGGTTGGAAGGAAAGGTTTGCCGTTGCAGTGGGTACGGCAAAGGGATTGGCTTACCTTCATGAAGAATGCTTGGAATGGATTCTCCATTGCGATGTGAAAACTCAGAATATACTTTTAGACGGGAAATTCAGTCCCAAGGTATCTGACTTTGGATTAGCAAAGCTGGCGGACAGAGATCGAGCCTTCTCATTCTCCAAAGTTCGTGGAACTCGAGGATATGTGGCTCCTGAATGGGTGATTAACCTTCCCATCACAGCGAAGGCGGATGTCTATAGTTTTGGGATTGTGCTCCTGGAGATTGTAATCGGCCGAGATGCATCCGATCAAGCAAGAAATTTGGTACAATGGGTTTCTAAGAAGATGGACGGAGGAAAGCTTTTAGAGGATGTTGTGGATGCAAAGTTGAATGGAATCGTTGACATGGAAGAGGTGGAAACTGTGGTGAGAACAGCATTATTTTGCCTTGAGCAAGACCCAGGTTCAAGACCTTCTATGAGCCGGATCGTCGAAATGCTTTCTGGATAGACCAGAAATGGGGTAGGCGTGACAAACGGAGGTGATGCAATTTACAGCGATAAGGCACTCGTGGCCACTCAATGTATATTGGTAAGTGATGCTGGTACTAACAGTTCGAGAGCTTTTCAGAGCGAAAGTTTTATTTAAGTAAAGAAAAAATAGGTTGCAGTTTTTACAGGTTTATTTTCTAATTTAAACGTTTAAACTAGTATGAATTGCCCAATTTTAACAGTGATATGGTAGATGCATGTTACGGAACATTTTAGCTGTTTTCCCTTGTCTTTTCAGAGACTGTCGTAAGCTCCATAAACAATCTTCCTTGTCGCGGTTTTACATAGATAAAGTCAAAAAGCAAAATGTGTAATTCTGCTATTCCAAGCACTCACTTCAGTTCTTAATGGTAAAATATTCTGGACATGATGGAGATTTGTTTTGTTTACTCTTTTCCGCAAGTGTGATTGTTATACATTGCTCTATTCCTTCGACGTATTTTATTTATTTTGTGTTACAATTGTTGGGATTAAGGAACAGAGTTTAGTTTGAAATCTCCCTTTGGATAAGTGCAAGTGATTGTTTTTGGTTATAGATTTTGTATTTCAGATTTCTGTTACAATTGATATGTTAAACAGTAGCTCTTTTTGTTCATTTCTGAATTTAATCATAATCAATTATGATTATTGGATGATTAAGATAATGTGTTTGGAAGAGAAACTGTTTATGAGAAATTAAAAATATAGATTATCAAGAGTCAAATGATTAGATCACTTTTGTAGTTAATAATAGAACAATTCATAATGATATTAAAAAGACGAATTCTCAAGTCTTATTTTATTTTCGAACAATTTTATATTAGACCTTATTTTTGACAATTGTAGTTGCAAAGAGTATAGATTACATGTTCCTAAACTGTTCCTTCTCAACTGAAGTCTGGAATAATGTCCTAAAGTCATTACTGGTCCATTGGGTTTTCCCCTCAACTCTTAAGGATCTTGTTAATATTTGGAATAATTGCCCATTTTCTCATCCCATCATAATCAACCTATGGTGACTGTAATGCTGGAAAATTAAACTGCAAACAAGATTGTTAATCCAATAGAAGCATAATACTAGTAATCTAATCCTACGTTTAACAACAAAGAACAAGGAAACATAAAAACGTATAAACAAGAATGATCTCACTGAATATTTGTATATTCCCTCAAATGACCTCGATTGCACTTCTCCATTTTTCGGTTTGTATTATAGTTGCCCTTAAATTTCTTAAGTATGCAAATATGGCCTATTGACTATTCACTTAGCAAAATATTTAAGATTGAATAAAAGATTCCTAAAAGTATATAGATTTCGGGAGGAGCAATAACGCCAAATGTTAGGTCAATTTATAGAAAATTGGTTTTCAAACGATCGACTCAGATTCAAAAGACAGATCGGCGATCGAGATTGATGAATGCCATATGATAAAGATTCAATGCCAGTAATAACGTGAGTGAAAAAGTCTAGATGATGAATATTAAATTAAATAATAGTTTAATTTGGTGTTGAAACTATTTGAAATTCAGAAGAAGAAAAATTGCATGTGAAAGATAAAGGAGAAACATTATGTTCGAACACACGAATGAATTTTTTAATTAAATAAAGTTATTTAATTAATAATAATTTGTACGCAAAAGAATAAAACTCACTGATCGAACTAGAAAGTTTGTTCGTCAGAGATAAGCAAATATTAAATCAAGAGATAGCTGACTGATTTAATTATATCTCAACTTAAGTGGTAAGTGAATAATCAGATAACTAAGCGATTATCTAATCAGAAGAATATGGCATGAATAAACAAATTAAATGATTATTTAATTCAACATTCGAAATTCAGAGATTAAATTAAATAAATAAAGATTTATTTAATTGATTTTCGGAAAGGTTAAAGAATAATTAAATAATTTGAAATGAATATTTAATTATAGTAAAAAATGTGATAAAGGATAAATTAAATAATAATTTATTTAATTTAGAAAGGGGATTAATTAATTAGTGACGTAATTAAATAAATAATATTTATGTAATTAATCTAGAAAAAATAAAAGGTCATAATGAATTAATTAAATAATTAAAGTTATTCAATTAATAGAGGATGGATGACTTCAGAAATTAATTAAATAATTAACATTATTTAATCATGACCATGAACATTAGAAATATGTCGAAAATGGTGTCATAGGCGTAGACCAATTTTCAGTATCTACAGTTTGCCCCTCTTTGATACAATGTTGTTTTGGATTTTGTGTCAAATAAAATTATTTAAAACATGCCCCTATTGTGCCCCAGTGTGAAATAGGTTAGGATATACCCCCTTAGGAAAAATGATAATTTTTGAAAAAAATTTGAAAATTTTGGAGATTGTCCCGATTAGGTAATTTGATAGTCAAAAGTTTGATGGTGGTGAAAGAAACTGATTTCGAAGTGATTTGATAAGTGAAATGGATGTTAGAAGTTAGAAACTTACGCGTAGACAATTTGAAAACCTTGATTTTACCTTTGAGCTCGTAGCGAAGATGTCTCTAGTTTCGTACACAGAGCATCGCAGATACCACATTCAGACATTCAGACACCCAGCCGACACAGGACCCCTGGTACGTACCCTTGAACTTCCTTTTGAAAATTTAAATTTCACGATTTTTTAGACTTTAAAGTTTTATTTTCATATGTGTCGCTTTAGAATCAACGCATATGCATTTGTATGTGACGCATGTTCACGCAGAACGACGCATATGTGCAAAGACATCTCGGTCGTTTTAGGTCATTTTAGGCAATCAACGCATTAGAAAATGTCTGCACCACATGTGTATGATTGTGTCACAATTGTTATTTGCATTGTCACATGTATGTTAGTGTAACACATCTATTTTAATGCACCGCATTTTCATGATAGGTAGGACAGTAATAATGCACCACATTTACAAAGAAATGACGCATCTACATGCTAGTTAGGAGTGATTGGTTGTGTGACACATTCGAGTTTCTGCAAGGCATGTGCAAATTCTAATGACGCATTTGAGATTGTGCACCGCACTTGATATTGAAATGACACATATGATTGTCAGACTTTTGAAAAAAATTGTGATGCAAAAAGAATTTTCTGTATTTTTGAAACAAAGTATTTTGATGCATTTTTAGGTTGTGTTGGATTCGATATACACCTAGGAGTCGAGGTTGGATACCTATGAGCTATGAGATCAGTTACAGAGTGTTGAGACACGCTTGATATGGAGGTTAGGGTTGCATCATGTTTGCACCATGCCCACCATTCAGGCAAATAGAGGTATGTTGACCAATCTCTATGAGAGATGACATTTTGAGACATTCTCTTTTCATTTTCCTACTAGAGAGACAACACTCACTTTAGAGGATGTCTATAGGATTTTGAGACTGCCTATTAGGGGTGAGAGGGTCTTATATGATACCCAGAGAGGATATAGTGAGATCACCCATTTTTATGTTTATGATGATATTAGACATCTTGGCATTGACCATTATGAGATTAGAGATTGATTGTTGGTATTGTTCTTCTTGACCATCCAGGTCATGGTTTTTGTGTTGGGTGGGGGGGAGATGTTGGTGGGGATGTTAGAGCATGAGGTAGTATATGCATGGGGGCCATGTTTACTAGCCATGTTATATTTCCATTTACATGATATTGCATATAGAGACGCACAGTCGATGAGCTATGGTACCACCTTGCTTATGATTTGGGCATGGGAAAACATTGTTGTGTTTCGTCCCCTAGTGACCTTTGATCTTGATGCTAGATTGCCATATGTTTTCCATTATGCGGGGAACATTACCCAGAGTCATGTTGGTGACACTGGTTACTGGAGACATGCCTTAGATACACTTGTGTACTTTATTTGGAGACCATATATGGATTGGGCTCGATGGCAGGATGAGGATAGACATTTTCCCTTTTATAGAAAGACTCAGTATTTGATTGGTAGGATCATTTCGAGTGTCCATATTATTGAGAGGCGCCTTCTTGACCGTGTATTAAGACAGTTTGGGGGAGGTTCAGGATGAGCCTCGGAGGCGAGCTGAGTTTGTGGGGGTCGATGATTCTAGTGGCTATAGCAGAGACACATATTCAGGCTTTACAACCTATGCAGTGGGGATGGAGGGGTGGGGTAGCATATCTAGGCACTACGATAGCATATGATGTATGTTGGGCAGTGCACATGCCTATCCCTTACATAGATCCATATCAGTCAGCTCCTGTTGAGAGGCAGGTTATAGGACCTAGAGGATAGCATGGTGGTAGGGCTAGGGATAGAGGAAGCAGGGGTGGCAGAGGTGGTTGACGAGGTTGATGAGGGAGGAGAGGTGGTTGAGGACGTGGATTGTCACCCGTCCATGAGGAGGAGGATGAGGGAGAGGATATGTACCCATGTTAGATTCTAGTGGAGGAGGGGAGGCAGAGATTGGGGGTGAGCATGCAACTAAGGAGGCAACAGGGGAGGAGCATGCAAAGGAGGAGGATGGTGAGGAGTAGATGGAGATTGACGTCCTTGTTATATTGGAAGGTTATGGTGATGAGGAGGAGGAGGAGGTGATGGGGGAGCAGGATAGGAAGGTCCAAGATAGGATTGCAGAGTTGCAGGCCTGAGTAGAGGCATTGGAGGAGAGGGTAAGGGCAGTTACTTTAGGGCATATTGCGATGTAGATGGAGAGAGACAATGCGTATCTTGACAAGGATTAAGCAGTTGCCAGGCAATAGGAGACAAAGGAAAGATTCATTGAGCTGAGGGCCTTATATACTCGATCGGCTGCAACCTTTTCTTGGGAGTTAGTCAGAGCTGGTGAGTGGGAGAGGTACTACAGAGATATTTATGAGGCAGAGGTACCACCTGAGAGATGAGCTCCTAGTTATTCACAGGCACATAGTGGTGGTTCTCGGAGTAGGTCCCACAATTATACACAAAGTACTGATGATGTGGTGGGACCACCTAGGATAGGACCATATGAAAGACCTCCTTTTGTGCAGAGAGTACATCATCGACATTCGATGCCTCAGACTCCACATGGGAGCAGTGGTAGCACTTCTTAGTGATATGTTTATATTTTTAGAGATTTATTTTGATCATAAAATCTATGAGCTCCTTTTAGATTGATACACTCTGACATTGTATTGTGACACATATTATTTTGAGCGATATATATATATATATATATATATATAATTTTTGGCGGCATTTATGTGATTTGCAGTTGTTATATATGATTATGTTTTTGTTCTATATGATAATGCAATTTTCTACATGATGTATGTACATGATATGGATTATGATGTTTGTACATGTTATGGATGATGATGTTTACATTATGATGTTTGATCTCCTATGATGATGAATGCACAATATTTACAAATTTTATGAATGCATTTTATTTTTATGATAATGAGATGCAAGGTGATTTTAGTATGTATAAGGCCATGTGGATGTATCTCTGATATATATGTAATTTGTGATCAGTTAATGCATGCATGTTATGAGTATCTAAATGCGATGGATATTTATATTCTTGAGTTCTTTTGAAATGCAGTATAGATGTATTGTGTACTATATATAGACATATGACAATTTCTACATGATGATTGTGAAATTAATGGAAATGCAGATTTCCTAAAAGAATTGTGTGTCACAATACTCCATCATTATCTAGGATAGAAAAACTGTTAGCATGGATTATTCAAAATTTTAGTATTTGAAAATGGTATTAGAAGAATGTAGAATCTTCAATATTTTTCCAAATACAAACTAAGCCTTGCATTAAATCATCATTGGGTAGGACATGACATAAATGGATAGTAAACACCATGATATGAGATAGAGCAAGGTGTACAAATTCATCCATTTTCTAAAAGAGACAATCGTAGACAAGAAGTGTCTAGACTCATACTAAGGGCCAAATTGCCCCAGTCTTTTTGTCAAGACAAATCACAGACAACAATCAAAGAAAAATACATAGCCAAGATCCATTATTTCTCCTCCAAATCCTTCATGGGACATCCTTGAGGAATCTAGTAACCTCACTTGAAAACCAATTAAAAAGACAATCTACAGACAATAGTTAAAGAAAAAGAGTCCTGAGACATCCTTGCTTCTCTAAATCCTTCATGGGATATCCTTGAGAAAGCTAGTAACCAGACTCAAAGACAAAGCCAAAAATAAAAAAGATAAGACCAAATAAGCCATAAAGTCAAAAAGACAATAAAAATATTTGCCAAAATTTAATCTATTGTTATT
Organism: Sequoiadendron giganteum; assembly: GCA_007115665.2. Taxonomy (NCBI): domain Eukaryota; kingdom Viridiplantae; phylum Streptophyta; class Pinopsida; order Cupressales; family Cupressaceae; genus Sequoiadendron; species Sequoiadendron giganteum. Next base: position 61,114,055 of record CM021106.1, on the reverse strand, counting down.
TGTTTGATATGATGATTGTTTGATAAAGACTTATGTTAGGGGTGACACATACTGTATAAGACATTGATTGTGGTTTCGATTTTGTGACTATCTATGTAAGGAATGACGAAGCCTGGTTTCATAAAGACACGTACAATATAAGATGTTGAGTTTGATGTCGTTGGTGCGACAAGCTCCATAAGAATATGATGATTGATAATGTCGGTTGTCAAGAAGGACACATCTTGTATAAGACATAAGTTGATTGCCTTGGCAATTTGTTTGATTTGACTTGATGACATTGTTGACATGTTTGGCTAGTTGATGCGTGACTTGTCTTGGTATTTTGACTATTGTGTGTGTGTGTTGATAGTGTATGAAAAATGTTGATCGACATGATGTACCTTAAAGGACTGACCTAGGGCAGCCTCATGGGCTCATTTATTGATGGCCTTACCTATGTTATACATGCAGAGACATCATAGTTCGACTAACTTTGACTGACATAAATTATTGATAAATATGTACTTAATTTGATGATATGTGATGTGTGTGATAGTGAATTTGATAAACCCTAATGGACTGAGCTAGTGCGGCCTTAGGGGCTCATTGATTGATGCCCTTGCCTAGTTATACATGGAGAGACCTCGTAGTTCGACTAACTTTGACTGACAAATATGATTGATAAATATGTATGTAACTTGATGATATGTGACGTGTGTGATAGTGAATGTAATAAACCCTAATGGACTGACCTAGTGCGGCCTCGGGGGCTCATCGATTGATGGTCATGCCTACGTTATATACATAGATACCTCGTAGTTTGACACGACCAATGAATTTGACATGTGGGTGATCCCACAATAATGGGTTACACTTTTTGGCCAAACTTGACATTGAAATCAATATTTTTCACCAAATCTTTACTTTCTTACACTTATAGAAGCTAAACCATTAAGAATTTGAGGATGCAGAAAACTAGTGATTTGTGAGATTTTATGTGTCGATTCTAGTTATATTTTAAAAAAAATAAAAATTGTGAATCCTTTTATGTAATTTTTATCACGTTATTTTTTCTACGAAACAACATTTTCAAAAAGTGATGTTTGCTTTTAGCTGCATAACTTTTTTTATAGAAAGGATAAAATTCTAATTTTTTAAATGCAGTTTTTTCACACAATATCTAGTGGATGGATATGTTTTAATAATTTTTTGTTGCATAGATATTTTTTAATAAATTTTCTAAGTTAGAGTAATTATAATTTGGAAATATTATACTTTCAGCTGCATAACTTTTTGTGTATTCATTTGAAATAACTTATTCTTTTTTTGTTGGAATAAAGACATCAATATCTAGTGTACACGTATTTTTTAGAAATTTTTTGCTCTCTTTTCCTATTTTTACGTATGTGTGAAACAAAGACCTCGGTGTTCATTAAAAATCCTACATTCACAACAAATAAAAAATAAATTTAATAACTAAATTAAATATATTTTAAATTATACTTTTTGGGAAGCTTATAATAAGGACTACATGTTTACAAAAGACAAATTTTTAATAAATTGATTTATCCCCCAAAAGGTAAATCAAAAGTGGTTTTTTATCAACATTTTGATAGGTGTAGAGGAGACTTCATTATAGGTATGGTTTAAAACTAGCGAGTTTCTATCCAAGGGGGTTTGATATAAGTGGATTTGATCAAACCATATTCAATGAAAATCCTTTAAATGGAACCTTTTTAAGGCTTAAATCATTATATTTTCTAAAAATGTGTGATTTCAGCAAAAATCAAGATGTCTCAAAAAGTGTAACCCATTATTGTAGAAGCACCCATGTACTAAGAATGAGTAATGATTTTACGTGTGTGATTGTGACCAACCTAGAAAGACAAACCTAATGCCTTGGGGCACATCAGGTGATGGCCTTTCCTACGTCCAGTCGTAGAGGCAACGTAGTTTGACTAAGTCTATGACTGACTTGACACAACTTACTCTGACTCTATTTTTTGGGATTTTTGAAATGTTTTGATTTTTTTTTGTCATTTGGAGTTTTATGATGTTTTTGGATTTTTCTCCAGATATTTTCTGACTTTGAGATAGTAAGTGTAAGGTCCAAACGAAATCAGATGGAGTGGGTAGATGGAGAGGACTTGATGTCAATTGTTCCAAATTATGAAAAGGATAACCATTTATTATGGGTGATGGCAGAAAAGTCTGATTAGAATGATGGTAAACAAAGGAGCGAAGTCGACTACACATGGTTCCTGTTTGCCAGGTTTTCACCATGGTACTTATCCAAAGCGCCACCAAAGTGGTTTTCACTATTGGACGAATTGTTTTTCTTCACTATTTTATTGATTTTTTAATTTTTTTGGTGTTACAAAGATGCCTATTTGCCAGGTTTTCATCTACGAAACCATTTTTTTTCCATTTTTTTATATTTTTATGATTAAGACAAAGCTCTCGGATGCTATGCATAGAATCTCTTCAGATGAAGGTTGTTGATCAGTGATAAAAGTGGTTCTCCTTCAAGGGTTGAGAGTTGATATGCTCCTGATCCAAAAGCTGCTATAATAATGTAAGGCCCTAATTAGTTTGGTTCAAACTTGCCTATTTTTTCTCTTTCTGCTTGATTCTTTGGGTTCTCCATTAAAACCAAGTCACCAATGTCAAAGTGTCGATTCAATACTTTACTATTATAGCTGCGACGAAGATGGTTTTAATATGCTTGAAGATGCTCCACAGCCTTTTGTCTTCATTCATCTAGGAATTCTAACTCATGTCGTCTTGACACACAATACTCTTCATCATCAATATGACCTTTCAAAGATACCCTTAAGGAAGGAATTTTGACCTCAATAGGTAAGATAGCTTCATAAATGAATGCTAGGGAGTATGGAGTGGCACCAACGGGAGTACGAATGCTTGTGCGGTAAGCCCATAAGGCAGGATTAAGTTGTAAATCCCAGTCATGATCAGCGTCACTGACAGTCTTTTTGAGGATTCTATGATTGTTTTATTAGACGCCTCAGCTTGGTCGTTACCTTGTGGATAATACAAAGTGGAAAAGTGGTGTTGGATATAGAATTCTTCATAGAGATGGTGAACTTCTTGGTTTTTAAATGGGTGGCCATTATCCGTGATAATCGATTGAGGAACACCATATTGACAAATTACGTTGTTTAAAATAAACCTGGAAATTTGTGTGTCGATAATATAGGTCATAGGAATAGCCTCAATCCACTTGGTGAAGTATTTGGTTGCGCAGTTATAATGAACTGATGGTCATTGGAAGATGGAGGATGTATCTTACCTATAAGATCAAGTCCCCATTGGGAAAAATGCCATGGTGAAGTTATTGATCAGAGCTCCTATGTTGGTGCATGTATCAAGTCTTCGTGCATCTAGCACTGTCGATATTTCTTAACAAAGGCATATGAGTCCTTTTCCATGGTAGGCCAATAATAGCCTAGTCTCATAATCTTCTTGGCTAAGGTTGGACCACTAGAATGGGATCCACATATACCCTCGTGTACCACACGTAAGATTGCTTGTGCTTCTTCAACATCGAGACATCTCAACAAGCTATTATCTAAGGCATGTCTATAAAGGGTATCTTTGATGATGGTATATTTGGAAGACTTACAAATAAATGTCCTACGTTGGTTGTTCGAAAAGTATAAGGGTAGGATTTGGGCATGGAGGTAGTAATAAATGGCCTTGTACCATGGGGAGGTAGGACCAAAAAGTGCACACACCATCACAAAATCTAGGACGTCATAGGCAAGGACCAAAAACTATTCGACCAAAAACTTGAATTTAGGCATGTTTCTAGGTATATCCAATAATGAACCAATGGTTGCCATAGCATCTACTGCCCTGTTCTGAATGTGAGGTATTTGTTGAAAGCTAATGTTATCAAAGTATTGTTGAAAACTGTCTGCCATGCGCTTGTATGGGGCAAGTTTCTCATCTTTAGTTTCATATTCATCATTGACTTGCTGGACTACTAGCTAAGAGTCTCCATAAACTTGTAAATGCTTATTCTTCCATTGGAATACCATTTTTAGTCATGTCACAAGGGCTTCATATTCCGCTATATTGTTTGTGCAGGAAAAAGCAATTCTTAATGACTTAGGAATAGTGTCGCCTTGTGGTGTGACAAACAATATACCTGCTCCTAAACCACGATTAGTATGTGACCTGTCAAATTATAACTTCCATGTGGTTCTTTTGTCCATGGTGAAGATGAAATCATCAGGAAAATCTGCAACTAGAGGATGCTCAACCTTAATTGGTGTGTCTGCCAACTGATCTATAATAACTTTCCCTTTTATAGCTTTTCTTTCCACATATTGGATGTCATATTCACTAAGTATCATTACCCATTTAGTCAATCAGCTTGTTAGTGTTGCTTTACTTAGGAGATATTTCAATGGATCTATCTTTGCGAACAACATCATTTGACGATTTAGCATGTAGTGCCTAAGTTTTTGAGTAGTAAAAACTACTGCAAGACAAGCACATTCTATGTGACTGTAGTTTAGCTCATATCCCACCAATGTACTACTGATATAGTATAGTGCTCTTTCATGACCTTCATCATCATTTTGTGCAAGTAATACTCCTAGTGTTGATTGAGTTGCTGAAATACAGAGGATCAAAGATTGGGTATCTATACGTGGCATTAACACAGGTGATGTAAGCAAGTAATCCTTGATCTTTTGAAAATATTCTTGGAATTTTTTTATCCATACAAAGGGTACACCCTTTTTGAGTAGGTGTTGGAATCGATGTATCTTGTCTACTAACTATACTATGAAGTGTTTGATATACTGTAGTCTCCCTTGTAATTTTATTAGCTGACTAATGTTGGATGGTGGAGGTATATCCCTTATAGCCTTTACTTTTGTTGAGTCTACTTCAATGCCTCATCTAGAAATGATGTATCCTAGAAGTTTTCCTGATTGAATGCCAAAGACACATTTTTTGGATTTAGTCTTACTTTGTATGCTTCTATTCTTTGAAATATCTTATCTAGGACTTGCAAGTGATAATATATTTCCAATTATTTGGCTATTAGATTGTCCATATAGTCTTCCATGAGAGTATGTACAAGTTCATGGAATATAGTTTTCATGGCACGTTGGCATGTAGCTCCAACATTTTTGAGCCCAAAAGGCATGATGCTCCAACAATATGTTCCCCATGGACATGTAGAAGTTTCCTTGTGTTGGTCCTCAGGTGTAATCTTGATTTGATTATATCTAGAGAAACCATCCACGAGGGATAGCATCTCATATCCTATTGTATGGTCCACTATCATGTCAATGTTTGGCAAAGGGAAGTCATCCTTGGGACATGCCTTTTTGATATCTCTGAAGTCTTTACAAATGTGGATGCCCCTAGATGCTTTGGTTACTAGCACAATATTAGAAATCCATTCAGCATAGTTTATGGATCCGATAAATTCGACATCCAATAGTTTCTTAAGTTTGGCTTTGACTAGTAGAACGGTTTGTGGATGCATTTTCCTTAACTTCTATTTGACGGGCTTAACACCTGGTTGTAATGGTAGATGATGAAATATAAGGTCAGGATCTAGCCTAGGCATGTCGGCATATGACCATGCAAATTTTATCTATCTTTTTGTGAGGAAGTCTCAAAAATCCAGTTGTTTTGTCTCTGTCAAAGATGCGACAAAGTAAATTACCCAAGGATTTTCTTCAGTGTTTATGTTGATCTCAACAGATTCTTCAACTCACATTGGTGACTTTTCCTAAGAAATTGGGAGAATGTTCAAACCTCCATCCTTGGTTGCCTCAGAGAGGTTTTCACCCTTGGATGCGTCCTTTATTTTTACTGTTTCTTCATCCAAAGGCACCTTTCAGTTTTCACCTAGGGACTTGTCATTTTCATTGCTTTCATTGTTTTTCTTTTCTTTTTTTTTCACTTTTGCAACTGGAGATGTGAACAGACTCCCCAAAATATGCCATATTATCCACGTCTATGGTAAATCCAACCTTATGATCACCTCTAGGTATGCCTTCTCATAGTCCCATGAACTCAACTATCGCTTCGTCATTCTCAAATATGTCTAAGATGGGTGTACCTTGTTGATCTCAATCGATAAGTTGGGGATATAGGAGGGGCATGCCATCATCGAAGTTATCAAATGTGGAGGCTGACAAGGTGAGGATAGATTGGTTGACATGGTCACAGAAGTTTTGGACTAAATCCTTTCTGTTCTTTTTCCTAGGGCTAGGTAGATACTGAGGTGGGACTATTGTAAGGGCTAGTTCATTAGAATATGGTTTGTTAGGTTCCCAAGAGGTAGGATCAAGGGTTTCCCAATAATAAAGCTTAATCCATTCTTCTTTTGACAAGGACTTTTTAGGACAGGATTGAGTTGATTTAGGCGAGGTATTTAGCATTTGGTCAAGTTCCCCAAATAACTTATCTAGGTCCATTATGTTCCTGGAGGAAAGTGAATCCCATTCATATTCATATGAGTTAGAGGAGTCACAATATAATGGGTCAAATGGTTTGTGGGATATCTCAATTTTGTCAGAGTTAGTTACTTCCTCTTGTGATTGTATCAAGGTATTAGGAACGCCAATCCTAATCGATTGAAACCATTGCCCTAGGCCTTTTGGTCATTGCGAGATAATGATTGGTTCAATCCTTCCATCATGATGTAGTCCTAACCCACTATGTTTTTCATATCCTTTCCTTTGCATTATCATTAAGCCTTTTCCATATTGATCCTTAGATATTTGAATGGATGGTGGAGGATTTTCATTGTCTTAATTATATAATCAAGAAGTGACATCTTCTTGATCCATAGATTCTTTACTTAACTCTCCCCATTTTGTGAAATTCATCATAGGAGGGACTTGTATTGTGACAATTGAGGGCATGTGCAGGATCATCATGGAAAAAACATGCCCTTAAGTGGCAATAAAATTCAAAAAAATAGAGTTAGGAAACTTGATGTAAAAATTTGAATAAGTTATCTATATTATTTCAAAAATATGTAAGAATAGAATCTGTTGCAAATTGAATTTAGTTTCTAAACTACTAGGTTTATTTTTATTTTTAGAAAATCTATTTGGTGAAAATTTGAAATTTCAATGCAGTAGTACTTAAATTTCACAAAAAAAATAAGAAGTGGGTGTCTGTCTGACCACCCTAACCACAATAAAATGATAATATTTTTTTATAATATTTTAGATATAAATAGAAGACTCATTTCCCAATGCGATGCATATTTTTTTGTAATTTTTTTTCCAAGTAAATAATTAATTCTGAATTTTTTATTACAACTTTAAAAAAATATAAAAACTCGTACGTCTGACCACCTTAACTTGGTCAAAACTTCATGAAATTCAATTTTTTTTTTTAATCCTATATTATGTGAAGCATAGAATCTGATGCATGTTTTGGATTTAAAAAATGTGATACGGTTTGAAAACTGTAGATGTTTTTCAATCAACCTATCAATCAAGACTTTAGTCGTAATTCAAATATAAAATGAATAATAATTACTTATTAAATTCAAAGTAAAAAATAATTTATATTGGTGGAAAGCTAAGAATATCCTTTAAAAACCCTTTTCATTTCATCAATTTTGGGTAAAAAAAAAGTTTTCAACCACATGGGCCATCATATCACCTACATATCACCACTTTTTGGCTCATCATGATCCTGCACATACCCTTGACTGTCTCCTATCTATTGTGGGTAAACTGTATGACTTACAAGGAACCAGCGGGTTGACACAATAGGATGCTTTCATGTGATATTCTCCACAACCCTTATCTTGGATCTCAACCTTAGGAGTGGATGATGGTGGTTGTGATAAAATGGACCTGGACAAAGTTGATGGATCAACATACAGGGATAAGGTGGAGGACAAAGCCTCCTGATTAACTGGTACCTATCATTGTGGTATTTCATGTAGGCTTGTGCAATATTGGAAAGGATCTCGATCACTATCGATTATGATCTCGGTGCCATTGTATGGGAATTTAAGACACTGGTGGTAATTTGAAGGTAATAATTTCATAGCATGTATCCAAGGTCTAGCTAATAAAAGATTATAAGGGTGAGATCCAAGACTTCAAAACTAGTGTCCATAATTGCAGGGCCAATCTTGATAGGGAGTGTTACAACTCCTTTAGATGATCTTTCCTCATCATCGTACGCCTTAATGACTATGCTCTTAGTGGTGTCCACACATGCTTCTGAGAAACCTAATGCCTTAACCAACTTCAAGGTGCAAAGATTTAACCCTGCTCCTTAGTCTACCAAGACTTGTCTGACTTTGGTTTGATGGACAAGAACTTCAAGGTGTAGTGGGTCATTATGGTTGGTCTTGTTAGTTGAATAATCCTATTGAGAGAAGGTGGCATGATGAGAATTGGTTAAGTATCCTACCATTTCTTTGAAATGATTGACATCTAAGTTGGTGGATATAGTTGTTCTTTGCAAGGCTTTGTCTAGAATGGCTTGATGATCTGGTGATAGAGTCAATATTCCAAGATGGATATTTGTGAATTGGGGTTTCCCCAACTGGTCAAGCAAATTATACTTAGGCTTGGAAGACTATAGTTGTGTCTCTGATGAAGGACCTAGAAGGGTTATCTTAGTTCTGTGTGTATTGACAGTGCATTCAGGATGCTTCTTGATGGTAATGGTATGGATATTTTTGTTAGTAGCTCGGATATGATTAATGATCGTACTTGGTTTATAGTCATACTTGGTACTGGTATAATTGGCCAAGGTATTATTCTTAGTTCCCAAACTGGAGGCCTTTCATTTCCCATGGTCATGTAATGGATCTGTGAAGACCTCATGATCTTTTTTTTTGGTATGTTTTTTCCCATTGACTTCTATGGTTCCGTCTTCAACAAAATATTGTATGATGTTCTTCAGTTGTCGGCATTATTGTAGGCTATGTCCCTTAGTTTGATGGTAATCACAAAAGGAGTTTTCATCCCACCATGAGGGTTTAAACTATCTAGGATCATATTTTTTTGGCTCCAGAGGTTGTATGAGTTTATGTTTAATCAGTTATTTGTAAATTGTCTCGATTGGTTCCCCCAAGGGGGTAAAATCACGTTTTGGAAATCTCCTCTATGGTCGTTGTTGTTGTGAATTTTGGAAAAAGTTTCCAGTTTGATCAAAATTGTTAAGCATGTCATGAAGGGGGTTGTAACCTCTAAGTGTGATGGCAGGTCGTATGTGTAGGGTCTTAGCATTAAAAATACTATCATTAGTTACATTTTTTTTCTGGACCAAAATGAGTCTCTATCGTTGGGGGCATTTTGGTGTTGAACAACTAGATTTCTGCCTTGCATCTTAATTTCTCGTTTTCAATGAGGGCTTTCTCAAGTATTATTAATTTTTGCACTAAGTCTAGAAAAGAGGTACAACAATGTACTATTAAGTCACTTCTCAGTTTTGGATGAAGATTTTCAAGGAATATTAAGACTTTTTGTTTCTCTAGTATCTCAACAGGATATAAACTAGCTAAACTCCTCCATCTCTGGAAGAAGGTGGTGAAGTTTTCTCCATCTTCTTGCATGGTGTGACACAAGATAGCTATCATGATTTAATTGTCTATGTTGAAGGCAAAGTGTTCCACAATTTTTTTAGCTAATTCTCCCCATGATATTATGTCGTATGGAATTTTAGAGAACCATTCCAATGCTATCCCAACAAGGGTTCATGAAAAATGTCTCATCAGGTATGTGGGGTCATACGAGGTGTCCATGCATGTTGTGGAAAATTCCCTCATGTGTTTTAGAGGATTCCTCTTCTCATTATACTTAGGAAAATTTAGTATAATGTATCTGTGTGGGAAGGGTGTCATATACAATGCTTTGTCAAAGGGACATCGACATAAATCTTGTGCTGAAATGGTTCATTTGCCTGAAATTTACATACTATACATTTGTTGTTTGAAGGGCTTGCATTTGATTCTGTAAAACATCTACCTGGTTGGTTGCATTATTTGGATCGATGTAAGTGTTCTAAAAAATAATATTTGTGACGGATTCTAATTTTGTGTAGGTACACATCTTGTTTTTGTAACCCCTATGTGTTGATTGGCAGTATTGGTACTGACATGTGGTATACTCTATGTTGTGTTTATGCCAATTTCGGGTCTTTTACTTGTGGTGTTTGTGCCAAAGGGGTTTGATGAAGATGCTCCTACAAAAAACTTTAGGCCTTGTGTTATACCAAATGGCATTGTGTTTACAATCGAGGCAGTTTGAGTGGGTATGCCAAATGGTATTGCTTCAGTAATTTGAGGAATAGAGACACTCGATGTCATGGTTTGTGTTGCTTGAGTAGATGATGTTTTTAAGGTGTGGACGTCGAATCCTAGTGGTAGTGTGGAACCTTCTACTAGTAGCTTTGTCAGGTATCTTTGAGGATCGTTTTCCAAATACTCATCCATAAAAGATGCAAATTCAAGATCTTGGACTACGGCGTCTACGTCTTCTATAAAGATCTGTCCATGTGTGTCTCTGGTGACAAATATTTCAAGCAAGGCTTTATGAGGTCTTTATGTCCCTGATGGTGGGTTTGCAAAGGGATTGACGAAGTCGTGTGGATCTGCCATCTCTCTAAATTTCTTCTTAGACCTTGTTTCGACCATGAAAAATATTTCTCAAAATGGGATAATGCAGAACTATGTCTAGGAATGATATGTTATATTCTATGTTTTTGGGATTTTCTGGATATAATGAATGAATGCTGCTATTTTTTTAGTATTTTTTGGCAAAAAAAGGATGTCTAAAATGATGATAGTCTAGGATGACAATATGAAAAATTCTAAGCAAACTCCTAAGGTAATTGATTGTAAATGATTCTAAGAGGAGGTTACCTACCACCTATAGCTTAACCAAGGCTACAATTTAATTTTATCAAGGAACCTGTTGTAGAAATAGGACCAAAAGATAAGGTGAACTCCCAAACTAGACTAATGAGCTAGAAGGATTCACATGTAGGACAAAAGATATTGCTGAAAAGTGGCTAGGTTCAATGACAATGACTGTTGAAGCATGGGTTCATCCAAAGTTTGGAAATTTATCATGTTCTAAGATATACAAATTCTTAATATGTAGCTAAGTTTTGTAACTAAGATGTCTATCACTAAAGCTAAATGACACCTAAAAGATGGAAAATGAAAAAATTGAGAAAAATTTTGGTTTTTGTCCAAGGGTGACTATGAGAAATAGAGACTAAGATGACAGTTTGGTTTTGGATTGTGATAGTGAATTTTAGTTTTTTTGTTGACAAGAAAATATGATTCAATTTTACAAATGCGTTGTAGAATTTAGCAGATGTGTTTTGACTGGTCAAATGCGGTTTTTAGCTAAATTAGGTCTTGGTTTGATGATAGGCCAATGCAACTCACTGTGACAGATGCAGCTAAATTTTTAATAGATGTGACTCACTATGACATATGCGACTCAGAATGATAGATGCCACTTAGAATTTTTATGGTGAATGACAATAGACTCTAGTTTAACAATTGCAAGTTTTTGGTTAATAGATGTGACTCAGAATAATAGTTGCGGTTTTCTAATTAACATATGCGACTTGTTTTGACATATGTGGTTTTTTTATGAACTAGGTTTATCGACTGACTCTATTTCATGACCAAATTTTGGAAAATATAAACAAATGGAAAGAAAAGTGTTTCAGTTTGACAATCATGAACACATATATTTTTAGAAAACATGTACAATCCTAAGGTTGGCAATGACAATACTAGTTGAATTCTCACTTGGGTTTCCCCAGCTACTCTTATTCAAAGTGGATGACTAGAAGCTTGACCACACTGGCTCCCCATTACACGATACACACTTCTCGGGTCAACCAAGATTTAGTTCGCATTACTCTCCCATGGTGAAATTTTCATCTCTACTATTGAATCATAAGAACATGAGACAATTTCAGAGGTCCGACCTCTTGCACCAATAAATAGGGGTTTTTGGTTAATCTAAAAACAATTTGGTGATTTAGTATTGACACCCATTTAGAAGGCCACACGAGAGGCAATATTATCCCAATCTATAGAGGTTACACTCTACAAGTTTTGACGCACCACAAGGATACTAGGGAATCAATTTTTGGTCCACAGAAGCTCATATAATGCTAAGTTTTCCTCACCATTAAAATTTCTATACCGGTTGGGAGTAGCTTGGCTTTTGCTTATCACCGGTTATGAGCTGCTTTGGTTACTCTTAACCACCAAAGCAGACCCAAATTCTAGAGTCAGTAATAGTTTCCCTTACACCCAGGATCGTACAAATGCACAATGGGAGAGGATAATTCTCTTACCAAATCTAGATCTAATCTAGAACACAGTTCAAGCACAAAAGACACTAATTCTTCTCAAAACCCAAATGAAAATTATGTAATCTACTCAAGAAATTTTTATTTTTTTTAATTTTGTCTTTGAATCTAGTCCAAAAAATAAATCGTCAGTAGTTTAATTTTTTTGTCTTAATCAAAGGTTCTACAAAACATATATTAGTAGTTTATCATTGTTTTCTCTTCGTCAATCATCTTATAGAAATGTTTTCTAATGCTTGTCTTCTATGAATAGTCCTATAAAAAACTATGTTAACTCCCCTAAAACACACAATAAAATGCGAAATTAGTAACAAAAAAGCTAAAAACTAAAAATGAAAGTAAAAAACTTCAAAAAAAGAAAAAAATGTTTACCAGCTAGATGTGTCTCAGAACAAAGCAGATTTGTTGCAGAACAACAGATGCATCACAAAATATCATATGCGTCTCATAAAATTAGTTGTGATGTTTCGTACTACACATGCGTTGTTCTATACTTGTACCTGCAAAAATAAAAAAAATCGACAGATTTGAGGACGGTGTCTTCACGTCGGGTTCACCAAATGTAACAATGGAAAATTAAATTGAAAACAAGATTGTTAATCTAATAAAATCATAATACTACTAATCTAATCCTATGTTTATCAACAAAGAACAAGGAAACATAAAAATGTATAAACAAGAATGATCTCACTGAATATCTGTATATTCCCTCGAATGACCTCGATTGCACTTCTCCATTTTTTCGTTTGTACTATAGTTTCTCTCAAATTTCTTAAGTATGAAAATATGGCCTATTGACTATTGATTTAACAAAATATCAAAGATTGAATAAAAGATTCCTAAAATTATATAGATTTTGGGAGGAGGAATAATGATGAATGTCAGGTCAATTTACAAAAAAATGGTTTTTGAACGATCAACTCAGATTCAAAAGATAGATCAACGATTGAGATTGATGAATACCATGTGATAAAGATTCAGTGTCAGTAATAACGTGAGTGAAAATGTCTGCATGATGAAGATTAAATTAAATAATAATTTAATTTGGTGTTGAAACTATTTGAAATTTAGAAGAATAAGAATTGCATGTGAAAGATAAAACAGAAACATTGTGTTCAAACACACGAATGAATTATTTAATTAATAATAATTTGCATGTAGAAGAATAAGATTGACTAAGTGAACTAGAAAATTTGTTCGTTAGAGATAAACATATATTAAATCAAGAGATATCTGACTAATTTAATTATAACTCGACTTAAGCAGTAAGTGAATAATCAAATAACTAAGTAATTATCTAATCAGAGGAATATGCTAGGAATAAACGAATTAAATGTTTATTTAATTCAACATTCAGAATTTGGGGATTAAATTAAATAAATAAAGATTTATTTAATTGGTTGTCGAAAAGGTTAAATAATAATTAAATAATTTGAAATGAATATTTAATTATAGTCAGAAATGCGATAAAACATAAATTAAATAACAATTTATTTAATTTAGAAAGGGGATTAATTAATTAGTGACACAATTAAATAATCTAGAAAGAATCAAAGGTCATAACAAATTAATTAAAGTTATTTAATTAATAGAGGATGGATGACTTTAGAAAGTAATTAAATAATTAACATTATTTAATCATGACCATGAACATTAGAAATATGTCGAAGATGGTGTCACAAGCCTAGACCAATTTTTAATTTCTACAATGACAAATTCTCCCTTTCATTTCTTGGGGTCTTTGGAATGAATGAAATACAAAAAAAAATAGGAACCAAAGAAAAAACATGGAGGTTTTTGTGTCTATAAAGAAACAATTGTAGGAAAATATAAATACAACCAATTATGGTTTCCCCAAAGTGTTAAATTTTGTGGGGAAATTAGAATTAAATAGTTATGGAGTATTATGCATGATTTAACTTGAATAAATGGGACTAAAGCTCTATGCAGGAGATGTACCAAGAGGATCCCCCTAAGGAAGGCTAGGTTAAACTTAACTTTGTTGGATGTTCTAAAGGTAACTTTACCTTGACTACTACGAGAGGTGTGATAATAAACCATAATGGTGTTCTCATAGAATGTTATGCCAAAAGCCTTGGCATTTGTTCCAGTAATTATGCAAATGCTACAATGATAGGGTGGGGCTCGCCAACAAACTAGAAAAGAAGCAATTATGAAGTTACCATTGGAGGGGATTTTATGTTCATCATCAACATCTTGAAAGGTAGGTCTATTATGCCAGGGACGATTACAGACATGACAAAAGATTGAAAAGATATAATTGATGGTTTCCTTCAATGAAAGATATCCCACACCTACAAGGAAGGAAATATGGCATCTAATGTGGTGACCAACGAAGGAATTTCATGCCCTAGCTGGATGTGTTGGAGATTTGAAAATATCCCAAATAATATAAAAGAAGTTGTCTCTAATGAAAGACTTGGTATCAGATGGGACCCTATAAAGTTCAAAGATGTTGTTATTGTGTCTCCCTACTAAGATGAAAGGATTTTTTATGTCTACAGTTTATCTAATTATTTTGATTATTACTTTTCCGCTAGTTATTATAGGATGGGACCATAAGATTTATTGGCTAGGAAAAGATATCTTCGATGATTGAGATATGACATTGTTGGTTCAATACAGAAATGAAACAAACTGAGAAATCTCAAATCTCTAGTTCAAGAAAATACTTGTCCTTGTAATCATTTCCCTCGAGAGCATAAATAGGTTGTCACATTATTCTCAAAATCTTATTGTATTTATGGAAATAGGTGTTTTTTATTGAAAAGAAAGGGAGCCCAAATTAGTAACACCAGTTTTAAGTCCTATCCTACCACCTCAAGGATAATTACAATGTATGATTATTCATCCAAGTGTAGTACCTCTAACATGTGGAGTGATTTGTAGGAAAATTTCATCATTAGCCGAACATATGGTACGAGCCAAACTTTCTCCTCTTTAAATGATAGTCTTCTCGAAGAAGGCTTCATATGCAGTACTAACACCCTCTATCTTGCTTAAAGTTTAAAACATATTGCTCTCTATGAGTTTCGTTGTTTTTTGAGTAATAATTCTACTAGAATTATGGGAGGACTAAGGAAAAGGTTGCATGTTAAGAATGAATGAAAAATATTAAAAAATGGGATTCCTTGAAAGAAAAAGGCCTTTGAATTAGGTGATAAATTTTTATAGTCTTCATGCAATATATTTCTAACAAAAATTGGTAGTTGGTTGAATCGGATTCTCACACAACATGACTTGTCACAAAGGAGTGCTTTTCCAAATATGAAGAAGATGATGGGACTCAAGTTTAGGGACCAAAGTTCATATCCTATTGTTTAGTGGGGAAGAACACGTTTAATATTTAGTGATGGGATAATTAGAAACCTCCTTAATTTTCTACATATTTCTAAATTGTTAGAGATCTAATTTATTTATCTAGGATAAATGATTAAAAAATGCATGTAACATTTGATAAGTATCATTGTAGATGAGTGAGAGGAAGCTTTGTTGTAGCAAGAGCGACAATATTGATAATTTTGTTTATATTTAATTCCACTATCTTATGTAAATCAAACTTTGTGACTAAAAACACTAAAAATACATATATGTTGTGGCAACATAGAATAGGCCATATAAGTGAAAAAGATTAAAAATCAATTATGAATAAAAATATGTTTTGAAATATTCTCTAATTTTGATGAGCATTTTATTTTTTGTGGGCATTGTATTTTTTAGAAAAGAATAGAGCATCTTTTCCTTAAGGAAACAATTAATAAAACACGAATTTGGAAATTACTCATACATATGTATCTAGTCTTCTTATTATTTATTTTATTAAAACAAATTAGTACTTTGTGTCCTTCATTTATTATTACTTAAATTTTGCATAGATTTATTTTATAGGACATAATATGTAATTTTCATTAAGTTTAAAGAGTTTAAATCCATAATAGAGAAGCAATCAAAACATAAGTGTTATGTGGTGAAATGGGATCTAGGGCTAATGACTAACCTAAATCACTTGTTCCACCATGGGACATTGGGAGGCACAAAAATGATCAAGATAAACTATTTTCTTACTATACTCAAGGAAGAGATATAATAGTTGGTCAAGGTTTTGGTCCCCTTATTTTTGGTGGTTTGAAGATAAGATGATGGAGATTGTTATTTCCAATTATGTAATTTAATATTAATGAGACAAACTATCACAAGTCCTAAGAGATACAAAACAAAAACTGAAAAAATAAAAGTAGATCTAAGCAATGCAAACAAAGGGACACCTATGACATCAATTTGAAATTATTTTGGGTGGACTCGAGCTGTGGGTGCCCTATTCTAAGGAAGTTGAATTCTTACATTTGAAAATAGGTGTTGGTAAAGCAAGTTTTCCAAGCCTTTGACTATGAAAATCTAGATCCAAAGTCTTGTAGTTTGTGAATTAACAGATTTTCCCTAATTCAATGAAAGAAGGTGCTTGAATGCTTGACTTAGGGTTTGATGCTTTGAGATTCTTAATGCTCTTCAATCAACTTTAGTAATGCAAACTACAAGAGAGATAACGAAAGAAGTATTGTGCCATATAGGGTCTTACCTTGGTGTTTCCACCTCCATAAATAGCTATGATTATAATAGTAAAGAGTGCTTACCCTAGGTCATGCAAAGGAAAATAGATAAAAATTAATGATAATTTATAATATTGTAACTTACCACTTAGATCTACATTCCTCATTAGCCTTAAGTCATTCGGATCACCACATATAAGGATAAATTGATAATTTATTGAAATTCATGCAAGTGTTAGTTCTCATAACAATACTAAAGATGAAATATGAAACATCTTACTATGCATAAACATGGATTTTCTAATGTGTTGTAGACATGATTTGGCTAAATGAGTGTTGTAGACATGTTTGTTTTTCTCTTGAAATCACTTCAATTTCATTTTGAATTTGTTTAAGAGATCAAATATTCATTAGGTTTTCAAATAGAGGGAAGGACTTATATTTATTTGAGTTTCAACATATTTCACATTAACCATTACAATAAGTTGAAAAAGGATTTTAGTTTTAAGAATAAAATATGTGATTTAGTGCCCAATTAGGGGGGACTAAGGCATTGGGCTACCCTAGTCTAGCCTTATTTTGATTATTAGATATTAATTAAATAATTATTTTTTTTTATTAAAAAGGGATTCTAGGTCTAATAGATGACTAACACCAATCACTTTTTAGAAAACATTAGGATGAAAATTGGCAAGGAAATTAGATTAACTTCAAACCTTGAAGATGAGTTAATCAACCTTGGATCTGGTCCTTTAATCCCTTGGAAAAAAATAATTTGATGAAATGTAATTATGCAACTAATTAGCTACGAAAATTCAATGTTTTGAGATGAATATATATAAATTGGAAACACACAATAAAACTTGATGACCAAAACATAAAAGGGTGGACATAAAGATACTTGACTTGTGAATTTGACCTTGATTTTGTTGGACAACTGTGCCTAGGGCACCCTAGTCTAGAGGCCTAAAATATAAATCTATTTTCACTCTCCTCAAGTCTCTAATTCGAGGCTTCTTCCTTTCAGATCTTGTTGTAAGAGCTTCATCAATTTCTAAGATAATTGAGTTTTCATATCTTGTTAAATTGTAGTTTTTGAATGAATTAGTGACCCAATGATCTTCAATATTCCTCCAATATTCTTTATATATGTAACTTGATGAAATGAAGAAAAATATGGGGTTTTTTTTACCAAAATAGGATTGATAAACCACAAAAGGACCTAATTTCCCAATTTCATTCAAAATGTATGTTATAAAATGCAAACGAAGAACAATAATTAAATTTGACAAAAATAGCAATCAAAAGGTAGATCTAGAAAGGGGAAAATCAATGTGTACCTTTCACCATAATTCACCTTCTAAAGCTCACTGAGTACTCATTTTCCCTATTGTGAATGGGTCCTAGCTAGGTTTCCTGAAAAATCCTTTATGGGTTCTCTACTACAAGGTCTACACTCCTAGATTCTATTTTTTCACTATCGAGCGGCCGAAAACAAATCCTGTAGAAGAGCTTCTATGATTTGACAAGTTTTCTTGCAACTTTCTTCAACTTTTCTCTTCAAATGGTCTTCAACCTAAAATCTACAATCACACATCAAAGAGAGGAAAATGTTATTTTGTTAGAGAATGGGGGTTTTCCTAGTTCAAAACCCGTTTTGGTAATTAAACCTTGAAATGAAATAGAAAATCATGAAGGAATGATGAATGAATAACACAATGTAACAACTCACCAAACCTGATTTGAAACCTTGGATTAAAAAACTGCAAACTTGCATGAATTGACTTCATATGGATGAAGATCTTGATCATCAAACTTGATTAGAGATAATACCTTTGAACACTTGAATAGATCTTGAACACTACATCAACATATTAGCTCAAACAACATGAATGATGCAATAAATCTTTGACATGATGATAGGAACCTTGATTGTTGCAATAATATTCTATAAATCTACCCTTGAATGCCTTAAAAATTTATCTTCAATACTCTTGATCACACTTGCTCATAAATTTGCTAGAATGCTTGAAGACTTGAAATTGCTAGGATGAAACATAGTCAAGTAACCTCTTATTTATACATATCTTAAGATTAATTCTTGAAATTCAAATTTCATAGTCCAACATTGAATTATCAATTTTAAATCATTAAAATACCACCAAAAACATATTTAAAAGGGGGTCCTAGGTCTAAGTGAGGATCCATTCTCCATAGGGCGATACCTAGGGCACACATCAATCAATGTTAAAAAATATGTAAAATTAACGTCCTAGATCTATGTGATGACCCATTCACCGTAATGAAAATGAGTCCTAGGTCACTTACCTAGGACACACATCTTCCAAAGTTAAGTGTTTTGAAATGGAATTTATGAATCATGTCAAGTTTTAACCCTCAAAAACTGCATTTAATTAGGCTTGGATTTGAATTAAAGGGGCTAATTAAGGAAAATTAACGTGAATCAATTAATAAAGCCCTAGATTAATGTGAAAGTTTAAAGATACACCTTACAACACCAAAAATAAGGTGCAATTAAGTACATTTCAATTAAAAGGGCCCTAAACTTAATGTGAATATGAAAAAAATATTACAACACTAAATCAAGGCATAATTAAGCTCATTTTATTATTAATTATTTCCAAATTAAGTGTGAGAAAGGGATACTTTTAAATACACTACATTTTGTCCCCACTTTAGTGAGAGGATGACCCCATGTCAAACTCACACTAAAGTAGACTTTCAAGACACTTATGTATGCAACAATGACAAAGATACACAATCATACAACATCAAAGACTGGGAAGATCAAGCCCAAATGGTTTTGATCAACGCATAAGACATCTAAGCCTTCAGTTTTTGTGTGTGCTCACTCTGGGGTAGTGGAACCTTAGGCTATCAACTAGTTTAGTATCTCAAAAGGGTGGAAAATGAGAGAATCATATTAGTCTCCCATACCATATCAAATTTATCCTCTTGAGAACTTCAATAAGGCACCACAATGCTAGGTAAAGCTCCACAAAAAAGCAAGGTGTGTTATGCTTGGTGGCCTTGAACTTAGAGTTCAAGCTTCATAGGGATTACCAAGTCATGTTATGCTAAACACCTATGAACAAGGAAAGGCTCCACAGGCAAGCAAGGTGTGTTATGCTTGGTGGCCTTGAATTTAGTGTTTTGAGCTTCATAAGGATAACAAGCTATGTTATGCTAACACTTATGAAAAAATATTTTCTATTAAAAGATTTTGTTCAAATAGATTTTTCTTAGTTCATGTAAGTTATTCTTCTTATGGAACATTGTGCCTAATGTCTCCAAGAGAGGACAAGTCAAGAGTAAAAGATTCACAACTTAGGATATGTAGTGCATAACATCACCACTAAGAAGAAATTTGTACACGAAGAAATATCGCACTCTTGGAGGACACCAAACCCAATGACACCACCAAGAAAAGGATGCATCACAAGAAAAAAGAAAATTGCACCATGAAACATGAATTTTTTTCAAAGATATTGTCAATGTATGCCCCCACTTTAAATTCATTGCTAAGAACATTGTTGATTGAAATTGCTTTAAAGTAGCCAATGTTCAATCCTAAGATGTATTAGAGCTTCCTCAAAAATCCCCTATGCGAATTCATATGTTTCTGAAATGAAGCTACACCATGAAAAAGGAAGGAGGGGTTTCCCCCAAAAATACGTAAGGGATTTATCGATTCAAGGTCAATATATCTTTGGTAAAATGTTGTTATAGAGCTCAAAAACATCATCATTCCCCAAATACTTGTAGAACTAGAATAATAACACATAGAGGGTGAGAACAAAGAAAAATCCTTTCAGGTCAACATGGAAGAGACCTAAATGTCATGACACCTTGCATCATCCCTAAAAGGAAAACACAAGACAAGCTTGTGAAAAAGATAAAATTATTATGACATAGAGAATAATGTAGATACACATAGAGGAATGGACATGAAGAGATAAAGAAACATCAAATAGAATAGTACAAGGGACCAGATTACGGACATGCAATCACATAAAGAAACATGAAAAAGAGAATAATGCAAAAGACTAGTAAGGAATATGCAATTCAGTCTATAGTAGGTTGTTTGCATCCCAATCTCAATAGATATATATGAAAGCTAGACAACTAGCCAAAGGGAAAACATCAAGTACCAAAGCTAGGACAAGGCTATCTAACCCCTTGCCCCAGCTAAGTGTAAGACAAGGATGATCCAAGATAAATGATGAGAATGAGCTCCTTGTGATAAAGAGAATGATTTACAATGAATGTAAAAAATGTAATAGTGAGGATGATATGATCCTACAACTATTACATAACAAGGAGAAAAAGGCATGTAATTGTTATCTAATTATTTTTTCATAAAAATCATCATCATCAAGATAAAAATCACTCAATATCAATTTCAATGCATGACACTCATCAATAAGATGCCCAAGAGTTCTATGATATGCACAATAATTCATGTTTTTCTTAGGTATACCACTTCTACTAGGAGGTGGAAATTTTATCAAACCTTTTTAAGGAGGTTTTCCATCTTTCATTCAATTTCTATTTAAGTATGTGAAAATGGAATTTTTTTGAGTTTGTAAGGTTTTTTTTACTTGCTTGATTCACCAATTTGTTGAGATAGATGTTGAGGAGGAGGACCTAAGATGATCCTGTCATCCTTGTGAGGCATTGGTTGTTTATTAGGAAGGAGGACACTTATGTTGGGAGGAGGATCTTGATATCCTAATCCTTTGGTTTCTTCAATAGGAATTTTCTCTAAACGTTTGCAAACTTCATGCTCCTTAGTTATGTCACACCCTTCTTTAGTTAAAATCTTAAAGCCTTGGCCATAAGTTTCTTCTAGATTAGTGGGAGTGTTGGTCACTTTATTAACATAAGATGGATATGTATGCACTTTATTAGAGGAGCTAGATTCACTCATTGTTGAAATTTTAGGCTTATTTTGTGACTCTATTTCAAGATGTAAAAGACCAAACATCCCAAGTTCTATTGGTTGTTTCATAGAGGGGTAAAAGGATACATTATTCTCAAGATTCCTAAGGAATTTTTTTATGAGCTCATGCATGCTAGCATCATCTTCTCCAATGATGTCAAATTCACAAGGACACTCATTAGGATTTGGTTGAGCATGGTTAGAGTAAATTTCATTTCCAAAAACACAACTTGAAACATCAACCAAGGAGAGCAAGGACTTCCATACATTGCTAAAACACTTGTCCATTTTCGGATTTTTATATTTAAACAAGGTAATTTTGTTATTACACTATGTAAAAACTTGAAAATGAAGTCTTCTAAATATAATTTTGAAATCACACAATGCACTAAATTTATCAAATTAAGCTAGATATAATTAAAATGATGAAATAAAAATTCTGCAAATAGAAATAAAAATTTTAAAATAGCAAATAGGAATGGAAGAATGAATGTTTTAATGCCCAAAATATGAGAATGTGACCATGATTAGGGACTCATTTTCCCTCGGTAGAATGGGTCCTAGGTGAGGGTTTTGAAACAAATTTTTACATATTTTTGAGTGATTTTTAGTAGTTTCCAGATTCTAGTCTGATACAACAAGTTTTAGTTTTAATTTTATATGAAACTAATGTTAAATGCAAGTGAAAAATGTGATAAAATGAAAACCTAGAAAAGATAGTTTAATATGCAATTTTTGTTTCAATTTTTCAAATGAAAATGAATATGATGTAATGCTATGTAAATGATATGCAAGATAACTGATTTTTTTGTATTTTTTAGATTCAAAGAATGAAAAACATGTAATCCTAAAACCTATTACTGTTAAGTTTTTAACTTACGAATAATTACTTAGGAAGTTTTCCCATATCAAGTAGTTTTTCACACGTCTCTTTTCTCATGCCTTTAAAAGGCCTATACACTATGTATTTTAGCATCTCAATTTTTTAATATCATCTTGGATATTTGACAGAATAGTATTTTTGCTTCTCTCGTGTATGTGTGAGGGTGATTTTTTTTCATAGGTTGGGGATCCTGGGAAGGAGTTTCCATCTCCTACATGGTATCATATCTCCTTCTCCTAATCACCTTTCAAGAGAGTTTCTACCAAGGAGATCTAGCAAGGAGGCAAGAAGATCTCCATGTTTGAAGATAAGGTGCGGGTGTTTTATACCCTATTGTAGGTGCATCAAATATTTGGAGGTGCCATATAATTCAACCTGCAAAATCTTTGGAAAATTAATTCTATGCAGAAGGAACCCACGAGGGTTTCACTATCACCAAGACTGCGATTGGGTGGCCATGATCATCTAGCGATGCCCCCATTCCTGCCATTCCCATGAACAACGATTTGAAGGCTATGATTTGGCTTATTCAACCCCTTTAGGCCGAGATTGGAAGGTTATTTGCAAGTCGTGTACATTGTGCAAGCTCTACGTGTGATTTTTTTTTATCTTCAACCCCCTCATCAGCCATACATTCTCACGCACCATACATTTGCAAGAGCCATGATTCTGCAATTTTCAAGCTCATGGAATTTGTTTGAAGGCATGATTCAACTAAGAGGTGAAGTTTCAATCAAGAAGAGTTTTGCTAATTAGTGGTCATGATAATTGTATCATCACAAGCTACAAATTTATTCAACCATCTATTTAAATAGCTATGCAATCCCTTTCATTTTTGTGAGCAAGTCTCATAGATTGTGAAGAGGCTATCTTGCATGTATTGTTGTGGTGACTTGTGCATGACATGATAGCTCTTGCTGCATTCATTTGACTCTCATGTGGCATGGGAAACCACTACAAAATGCCTCCTAAGGTGGTTCATTTTTTGTCCCAAATTTTTTTCAAGATTCAGGTAAATATTTAGTTCTTTTTAATTCTTGAGTGATTTTTTTTTTTTATGTTGGAAAAATAAATCTTGAGAGGCTACATTGTTGATATTTTTGGAGGTTTCAGTTGTATTAGTTTGGTGTATTTTGCTTGCTTTTGGTGCGATTTGCTGTCATGGTTGCTCCTAATTTTGTTAAAAAAATTACCCCCCATAACTATCATACCTAGAAGATTAAAATGTGTAGGTTTCTCCAGTCTAAGGGTTTAAGGTCCACACTAAATGATAACAAACCCACTTTTACCAAGAAGTATGAAACATTTTCTCACATAAACAAGTGTGATGAAGCTATGGGTTTGATAGCTTTGCATGTTTCTAATAGTCTTCTTTTCCACATTGAGGAGTGTAATACAGTACGTATGGGATGAGTTCCAAAACCTATTTTGTCATATTAGTGAGTTCCATACTTTGAAACTATAGGAAGAATTGACTTCTCTTTTTCCCAATGCATTTCCTTCCATTTATGATTTCCTAGTCAAGTTCAAATCTGTGAGGTCACAATTGGTAGGATGTGGGAAGGATGAAACTGATAAGGAGTCCATTTATTTTATTTTATCTAAGCTAAGAGTTCCATTTGCATTTTTTTCTTCTACCTTCTACTCCACCATGGATGCTTTGGGCAATGCATTAAAAATGCATTCTTTTAAGAAATTTTGTGATTGTTTGATGAGGGAGCAATCCAAAATTGTCTAGATAAAGGGGGTCTCTATGAATCATGCATTAGTTGCACAAGCATCTCAGAGCAAAGGGAAGAAGAAACCTAAGGCTAAGACAGAGTTTAATGATTCCTCCACCTCTTCAAAAGAGTATAAACCTAAGAAGGAGAAGCTTAGTTGTGTGTATTGCAAGAAGAAAGGTCATGATGAACACCACTGTTATATGAAGAATATTGATGAGCCTTCACATCTTCTTCAAAAGAACAATATTCCACTACCCTCATCTATGACTCGTTCTACACCCTCTCCATCTTCATCACCTTCACCTTCATCCAAACCTATATAGCTAGGGAATACAAGATTTGCAAATGGAATGAAAGGTAAAGAAGATAAACTCAAAAGACATGCATTGGTAACTTCTACAATTCATTAGATTGTTTTTGGATCCAAGAGAATCTCATCACATGGGTTTTACTCCCTATCCTTGTTTGGTTGTTCATCCTACTAATACTTTTAAGATTTTTTTGGGAGATAGTAAGTTTTTGGATGTTGCAAGGATAGGCAATGTTGAGAATGTTGATTGTTGTTTTAAATATGTACTATGTATTCCTAATTTGTACACAAATCTACTTTCCATATATTAGATTACTCATGGTGAGGTACCTGATACTGTAGAGTTCATTGCAAATTATATTTTCATTAGATAGGTTGATACTAGAAAAGTCATTATTGTTAGTGAAACTGATCATGAGTCTAGTCTCTATGCCTTTTCTCATTTTGTTGATGATGATGATTATGAGCCTTGCACCACTCTTGCTAGTGTTGATAGCAATTCCTCGAGAGAAATTGGTCATTTCAACTTTGGAATTCTTCAGACCTATGTTGATTCATCTCTTGTTGCCACATAGGTTGGTTCTTTAGCATAATGGGATGTTTTTGATCCTTCGGATCATTCTTTGTGGGATGGTCACTTGATAGGTCTTGCAAAGTTGTTCTGTTAATCTCATTTTTTTTATTTGGATGATGCAAATTTGAGGGTATATCCATTATTTTTTATGATAGTATCTATACTATTGTCACACCATCTATGTCTTTGGAGATTGTTTCTTCAGAGTTTCCACATAGTCTTGTTGATCTACCTTCTTTAGTTGAGGTTGCACCTGATCATGATGTGACATTTGGTTACAAGGAGACACCAAGAGAGTTTTCAAAGGAATCTTTCATGTTGATACTTCCTCTCCCTTCTCTTGTTTCAAAGTTGGATTTTATCTTGCATCAGTGGTTGTTTATCCCTAAAGGGAGGCATGTTGTTTATAGTCATGGGATATTCTTCAGATTTCTAGGATTAGCACAAGAGTTTTTTCATCATGGGGTGATCTTCAACATTTATACTCTTTTCTATGGGAGGGCTACATAGTCTCTATCCTTTTGTATTTTTTTGAGATCAGTAATGGGAGTTATCCTTGGGGGGTCTTGTAAAGTCCTCCTCCTTTCACTTTTTCAACATTTTTCTCTCTTTTGGAGAGGATTTTTCTACTTCTTTTTCTCTTTTTCGGAGAGGAGTTTTCTCCCACAAGTTTTTTCTCCTTTTCTCTAGTTGTGAGAGATTTCATTGCATAGTAGTTGTGCATGGGTACCTAGCATGGCCTTGTAGCTGGGACCCATCTTGCATTTCATTTTGCATATTAATCTCCCTAAGTTTTCACTTAAGGGGGGTTGTTAGTGTTAATTTTTTAACTTGGGGATAATTATTTAGGTATTTTTCCTATATCAAGTAGTTTTTCACCCGTATCTTTTCTCACGCCTTTAAAAGGCTTGTACACTATGCATTTTAGCATATCGATTTCTAAATATCTTGGATATTTGGAAAAATAGTATTTGTGCTTCTCTCATGTATTTGTGAAAGTGAATTGTTTTCGTAGGTTGAGGATCTTGGGAAGGAGCTACTATTTCCTACAAAACCCTTAAATGAAATGAAAAGTTAAATACAAACTAAACACTCTAAAGGAGGCCTAATTCAATGCAAAGAGATCCAAATGAATGAAAGATCTAAATCTAGGATGAAAAAGGACTCTAAAATCAAAATATGTAAGGATCAAAGTTAGGTTCACCAAAATGAAATAAAGAAAAATATGGGGTTTTGGTTACCAAAATACAATTGATAAATCACAAACGACCTATTTTCCAAATTTCATTCAAAATGTATGTTATCAAATGCAAATGAAGAACAACAATTAAATATGATAGAAATAGAAATCAAAAAGTAGATCTGGAAAGGGGAAAAAAATGTGTACCTTTCACCAAAAGTCACCTTTTGAAGCTCACTAAGGACTCACTTTCCCTATGGTGAATGGATCTTGGCTTGGGTTCCTAACAAATGCTTTTTGGGTTCTCTTCTGCTAGGTTTACACTCCTAGATTCCAAGTGTTCACTGTTAGGCAACCAAAAAAAATATCTTGTAGAAGAGTTTCTATGATTTGAAAAAAATTCTTGTAACTTTGAAAACTTTTCAACTTTCTTCAATTTTTCGATTCAAATGATCTTCAACCTAAAATTTTCAATCACACATCAAAGAGAGAAAATGTTATTTTGTTAGGGAATGGGGGTTTTCCTTGGTCAAACCCCATTTTGGTAATTAAACCTTGAAATGAAATATAAAATCATGAAGGAATGATGAATGAACAACACTATGTAACAACTCATCAAACCTTATTTGAAACCTTCAATAACAAATCTGAAAACTTGCATGAATTGGATTCAATAGACGAGGATCTTGATCATGAAACTTGATTAGAGATAATTCATTTGAACACTTGAATAGATCTTGAACAATACATCAACATATTAGCTCAAACAACATGCATGATAAAATAAATCTTTGACATGATGATAGGAACCTTGATTGTTGCAACAATCTTCTACAAATCTTCCCTTGAAAGCCTTGAAATTTCTCTTGAATGCTCTTGATCACACTTTCTCATAAATTTTCTAGAATTCTTGAAGACTTTAAATTGATAGGATGAAACATAGTGAAATAACCTCTTATTTATACATATCTTAAGATTGATTTTTGAAATTCAAATATCACAAGACAACATTGTATTGTACATTTCAAATCATTAAAATAGCACCAAAAAAATATTTAAAAGGGGGGTCCTAGGTCTAGGTTAGGACCCATTTGTCATAGGGCGAATGGGTCCTAGGCCACTTACCTAGGACACACATTAGTGAATGTGAAACATTATGTAAAATTAGGGTCCTATATCTAAATGATGACCCATTCACCCTATGGAAAATGGGTCCTAAGTCACTTACCTAGGACACACATCTTTCAAAGTTAAGTGTTGTGAAATGGCATTTATGAATGTCGGGTTTTATCCCTTAGAATTGAATTTGATTAGGCTTGGATTTGAATTAAAGGGGCCAATTAAGGAATATTAACCTCAATCAATTAATAAAGCCCTAGATTAATGTGAAAGTGTAAAGATACACCTTACAACACCAAAAACAAGGCACAATTAAGTGCATTTCAATTAAAAGGGCCTTAAACTTAATGTGAATATAAAAAACATATTACAACACTAAATCAAGGAATAATTAAGCTCATTTTATTATTAATTATTTCCAAATTAAGTGTGGAAAGGGGATATTTTTCCTACAATACACCTAAAAATTCAAAGAGAGAGGAAGGGTTGTGCCATATAGGTGCTTTCCTTGGTCAAACCCCTTGTTGGTACTTCTAAATCTATAATATTTTTTTTTTTGAAAGAGAACTTATCCTTTTGAGGGATAGAGGCTAAATGATAAATGAATGATGAAGCCAAAATTGGATGTAGCTCACCACTAAAATCTAATCTCCTTGAATGAATAAATTCATGCATATCTCCTTAAGGTGTGATTACAATTTGGCTTGTATTCCTTTGAAGGCCTACAAGTGTGACCAGTCCTCAAAAACAAAATGTATGCATAAACATGAAAAACTCACATAAAATTTGACATGATGCTTTGACAATGAAATTTTGTAATAATCTTGCTCTTGACTACTCTTTTCTATCCTTGATTAATGTTAGGATCTTCACTAAGCTCACAAAATTCCTTTTCTTATTGAAATGGTAAAAATATTATGTATTTATATGTAATTCTTCTAATTTTTAGAAAACTAAATCTCAATAACCAACATTTAGGATTTATATTCAAATGATAAATCTCCAATTCTTAAACATTTACATTTTGTGCCAAACTAAGAGGAAAAGAGCACTTAGTGTGCCCTTATCTAGACCCACTTTTTTAGGATCTGAAAAAGCCAAGGGAAAATATTAAATGCATAATTTAGTTTTCCATATTGTGTTTTCAATAAATGTTTAAAATGGACCATGGAATGCATAATTTAGTAAATTAGGTGCATAAATATGCCCAAGAACATAGGAGGGATAAAAATCTACTATGAAACTGTCAAGGGTGACAATTTATGATGCTACATTTAGCCCCCACTTTAGTGAGAGTATGGACCTACACTTAGACTCACACTAAAGTAGCAATATGTTAAGAGGGGTTCAATCATCCAAATATTTTAGAGATAGAATTGGAATGAATCTATGGAAAGAATAATCCCCAAGGATTCAAAATACAATGCAAAACCAACATAAGGACAAAGGAACACACATGTAAAGTGAAATTACAATATGACAAACATGAAGCATACATGATCAAGACACATAACATAACATAACATAACATAATGAAACCTAACATAAAAATCAAACAAAATGCAGTTACATAACATATAGCCATGATAAAAGAAAAATACAAGGTTAGTACTAAACGGATTCAAATCAATAAGGAAAAGAGACCTCGGTATTAAACTTGTTTCAAATACCAAACATCATCCATCGAATGTGTTGTCCAAAAAAAATAGTTCTCTCATAAGGATGTTAAATCACTCATAAGATACATAGATCTACTTGCTAGCAATTTACATTATGCTAGGTGTCCATGTAATATAATGAGTTCCACAAGGATAGTAAGTTATGTTATTTTAGCTAGATCTCATGACTCTACTAGAAAGCAAGTTATGTTATACTAGGTGTTTATGTTAAAAATTCCCTAAACTCTTAGACCAACAAACTCCACTATGCTAGGACTATGCAAACCATACTTCAATGAGAACACAAGAATCACCTTAGGTGGCACACAAAGATTAATGTCATAGGGGATGAAAAAATGCTTAATGTCATAAGGGAAAAATCGATAACCACCACTAAAGGGACCTATATCAATAAGTAAAATATCACAAGAAATTTATGAAATGGCTAGGGGATATACCTCACCTTAAAATGTCAACATTCTTTCTATGTTGGTATTTTAAGAAGGAAAAAAGGGGAAGAGGGGATCCTTGAAAAGAACATGCACCTCCTAAAACCAGTTATCCTTGCTCGCCAAGTGTAAAGAAAAGAATAACTACAAAATAAACTATCATGTTGTTGCCATGTAAAATATGGTTGTACATATAGGATTGTACCACCATGAATGGAAAAGAGAAAACATATAAAGCTACAAATGCCACATAGTGAGGACCAACAACATAGAGTAAAGATCATCATTATTTAGAGTGATTAGTTGCATCAACACATGGAAGAGCACCAAAATCATTAAGATATTTTATTTTACTTCTCAATGATTGACATTCAATGGTAGAATGACCATGCACTCGATAATATGCACAAAATTACTTTTTGTTAAAAAAAATATTTTTATTTTTAGAGGAAGAGTAATCAGGTGGCTTTAATAAGCCTTAGAAAAATATTATCTTGCTCAGTAATAAGAGACATTCATTTCTCTTATGAATAAAATATTTCTTGCTCATGACAAGATATCATAAATACAATAGATTATAAAGAATTAGATGAAGATGTGGATGAAGGTTGGAAACCTAGACCCCAATTAGAATACTATGGTATAAACTTCACCTAATCCTTATCATTTTGTTCCATATTTGCATTATATCCAATTTTAGAAAGATTTTTGTGTCCAAGCCCATAGCATCCTTCCAACTCAAATGAAGAAAAATTATCTACATTCTTATGAGAAGAATTGGCTCTTTTGCGAGCACACAAATCATTTTTAAGTTTTTAAAAATCAGGTATCTTCCACTCATGAAGGATGAAAGTTGAAGAGCCCCCATCACCATCATTAAGTGATTTTTTTGAATCTATTTATGTTGAGAAAAATAAAACACAAGACTCTTTAGGTTTAGGCTGTGATATTTTGTACTCTCCCATAAAGGAGGATGTAAAATCTAACAAACCCCAATCGTCATCAAATATTTTTACTATAGATAAAAGAATTGATCATGATTATCATCAATATGTAGAGGCTCAATATTTGAATTTTGGATCAAAGTATTAAGAGATTTGGAATAGTTGCATTCATCTTTGAATTGTGAATTATAACTTTGTTCATCAAATTTTACCATATATATCTTATTATCATATTCATAATTCATCTCATGGTGAAGAGTAGACAAGACTCTCTTCACAACATGAATTCATGGTATACCTAGGAGAAGATCATATTAAATAATTCTTGGCATGATATGGATAGGGGTAGGAAAAACCACAGGCCCTACCATAATGAGTAGTGTGATCATTGCTAATTGTTTCTTACTAAAATGACCAAATCCATAAATATTAGCATCATGAGGTTTTATAATATTTATATCCATACCCATTTTATATAAAAGATCAATACTACAAACATTAAGACCCAATCCATTATCTATGAGCATACGCCTAACCCTATTTTTATTAACAGACACCTTTATCATTAAATCTTTATGTTTGTTTTTTATCTCAAAAAAGGGTAATTCAGGTCAAAGAAATGAAATATCCAACTTTTTCACTTGTATACAATCAAAAAAGGCATCTACATCATTTAGTTTTGACAAAAGTTGAGACATCAATATTTTGCAAAGTCTCATGGAGCATCATATGGAATGTAGGTGATGTTTGAATCAAGTCCCAAAGGGAGATCTTGGCTAGAGTATTATGAAATTTCTTAACAAGATCATATTATTACAAATATGGTGAGGAATTTAGGTGCGTGTTGAAGGTATGATTGAGGTAATGGGATGGATATTATTGTTTACTTTGGTTTCCTATTATTTCTAGGGTATGTGCAGGATCATCATGGAAAAACCAGGGCCTTAAGTGGCAATGAAAATTTAAAAAATTAGAGTTAGGCAACTTGACATAAAAATTTTAATAAGTTATCTATATCATTTCAAAAATATGTAACAATAGAATCTATAGAAAATTGAATGTAGTTTCTAAACTACTATGTTTATTTTAAGAAAAAAAAATCTATTTGGTGAAAATTAAAATTTCAATGCAGTAGTACTTAAATTTCAGGGAAAAAATAAGTAGGTGACTATCTGACCACCCTAACCACAATAAAATGAAAATATATTTTTATAATATTTTAGATATAAGTAGAGGACTCATGTCTTGATGTGATGCACATTTTTTTATAATTTTTTCCAAGTAAATAATTAATTATGAATTTTTTATTACAACTTTTAAAAAATATAAAAAACTTATATGTCTGACCACCTTAACTTGGTTAATATTTCATG
The DNA here is from genome assembly GCA_007115665.2 of Sequoiadendron giganteum. Classification (NCBI taxonomy): domain Eukaryota; kingdom Viridiplantae; phylum Streptophyta; class Pinopsida; order Cupressales; family Cupressaceae; genus Sequoiadendron; species Sequoiadendron giganteum. The sequence continues at coordinate 61,081,956 of CM021106.1, read as the reverse complement.
AAATTCAATTGATTTTTTTAATCCTATTGTATGGAGAGCATAGAATGTGACACATATTTCAGATTCGAAAAATGTGATACCATTTGAAAGCTACAGATATTTTCAATCAACCTATCAATCAGGACTTTAGTCATAATTCAAATAGAAAATGAATAATAATTATTTATTAAATTCAAAGTAAATAATAATTTATATTGGTGGAAAGCTGAGAATCTCCTTTAAAAATCCTTTTCATTTCATCAATTTTGGGTAAAAGAAAAGTCGTTAGCCACATAGGCCATCATATCACTTACATATCTCCAATGTTTGGCCCATCATGATCCTGCACATACCCTCTAGTGTTATATGTGTGAGAAACTACATGATAACTTAGTTGTTGGAACACATTATTAGTAGTAGAAGCCTTCGAATTTATGGTTGTTAAATGAAAAAAATTAAAGATAATTCATTGTTATAGAAGGAAGGTAGAAATTTATTCCAATGAATTTAAAGATAAACCTGTTGTAATTCACACAAAAACAACATTGAAGATAGTCATTGAGCTTAAAATAAATTTCTTAGTTAGGGTTAGCAGTTTGTCAAGGTAAGTTTTGGTTAGTTAGGGTTAGTTTTCTATTGTAGGGTTTTTTTTTTTTTTTTCTTTCTTTTTTGGTCTTGCCCTCTACGTGTGCAAATTCTACTTAACTTATCATACACATTAGAGTAAATTGAAATATTCTATAAAATTGTGTTGTGGAATGTAGAAAAACTAAAAACATACATGGTAAATACACACTTTTTAAAAAGGTACGATAAAGCTATATATGTGTGTGTGTGTATTGCATATATACATAGAAGTACCAAAATTCTCACTACAAAAAAAGTGCAAAAAAGTACAAAAGAGGGAACTGCGCTATAGAAGGGTGGCCATTTAGTCAAATTGGGATCCCTCATCTACCAGGGCCAAATATCCTAAGTAGACATTTTCCCGATGAACTTCAAATTCAAGGGTATGGCTTAGGTCAGTAAGGAACAGCCAGAGTGGAACTAAGGAATGTCATCCGCATATGGGATTCCAATGGTCGGGTGTACAACAGATATAATAATATCCAAATTCCCCAAATAGTCAAGCCACACTATCATATTCACAGCCTAGCAAACATCTTCAATAGAAATCCCAAGGTCCAAGAGCGACACTACAAATCATGAAGCTAACTCTAAATTCAGCTGGTAGTATGCTCTAGATTCCATAAATTCTTCCCCAAGGACTAAGCGTAAGTTTGGCATAGTGAAATTGGGAGTCTGAACAAAGGAAACCTCGTCAAGCCTCTGATTTGTGATACGAACCATGAATCCATTCTAGTAGCGAGTATAGGTCAAGAAAATTGGAGTATCCATGATCTAGAAGCAAGCACTAGTAGAGCGGAAATGCAAAATGATAATTGAAAAGAAAAGTTAAGGTGTGAAGAATTGGAGAGAAGTGTGCAATTTATAGAAATTCATGAAGATTTTGTGGTACATCATTTCCTAGATTGAAGTCTTGAAAAGTGTAAGTTAAGGTGGAAACCGAACAAATTTCTCTAGAGTAGAACGTTAAATCAAATTAATTCTCACAAAATTTTGTGGAAATTCACTTCAAGTTTTCCAATACGAATATTGTGAATCAAGCAAATTGAAGATTTCAAAATTAATGGTGGTTATTTCATTATGTTTTATTAAGTTGTATCAATAATGAAGCTGCCCATGTGTGCAGTACAAAAAGGAAAATGAAGTCGGTAAGGAAGCACACATCAACACCTGAAATTTTTTTAAGGAAATGATATGTGCACATTGAGGCATGTGAATTTAATGTAGAATATTATGATTGGATTTAAATGTTATCATGACATTTTTGATGCATTAATGTAGTGCAGCACTGTCAAATTGGAAGTGTTAGTCAAGTATTTAGTAGTTGGCATAAAATTGAAATGGAAGGGTGGTAACTAATGATTCTAAATTTAGATTTGAATTTGGTGATTAAATTGTATGTTGTTAAACTTTAATTTATGCATATTTTCTAACATATAGTGAGCTACAATTAGCTAGGATTTGGCATAAGGGTGGTAAATTCTAGTCAAGAATATGCACCAATAGGGAATAACTAATGAGTTTATGGGAAGTAGTGAAATGATGAATGGATTTGCATTAAATGAAAAATTAAAAGGTAACCTTTTCTACCACTGTAATTCCCAATCTAATAGCAGGCTTCACTACCTGCAAATTGAAATCAGCTATAAAAAATATATCAAAAATAAAAATGAGCAATCAATGAAATATCAAAAGAGATATTCTAAAAAAAATCAAGTCTTTAGGCTATCCAAATATCTCTATCGAGGCTATAGATTCTTGGCTAGTAGTAGATCTATGTTTGAGGGACTTACAAAGATAACCTTGTTGGGGCTATGGATGCTTGATTGGCAACAAGGCTCTACCCATGGTTGGCTTTAGAGAATTACCCAATTATGTAGTTCAGTTTCAATGAACTTATTTTTTCACTAAGTTTCAGAAGCTCAAATTAATCAAAGCACACATTGATTTTTTCCAAAGAAAATTTACTTTTTTTATGTTAGAATTGTTGGAAACAAGATATGTTGAGAGGGGGGCATGAATCAATGTTGTGAAAAAATTAACTTTATTAAACTTTGTAATCAAGCATTAGTAACATTCAACCATAGTTCATAAACATGAAAATAAACACGACACGATAACACCAAAATTTTTATGTGGAAACCCTATTAAGGGAAAAACCACAGTGGATGGCCAATCCATAATTATGATTTGAGTATACTCAAATGAAGATTGCAATAAGGGGAATGCACTTGCATTCGGCCACACTTCCTAGAGCTCACTTCTAAAAAGAAAAGGCTCACCGCCATACAAGATTTTAGATTAAAACTATCTGAAGATTGAACTAAGATGATAGCATCTACAAATGCCTAATTATAGTTCTGGTTAGGTTCAATAATAGATCTGCTACCTTACAGACTGATTATGTATTTCTTCTCTGCTCTGCTCATACACACAATACATATCTTCTATGTGCAATTGAAATGATGCTTTATCACTCCTCTACTCTTCTCTAACTCACAATTCAGATATTAAATCAACTAACACATCATCCAAAATGATATGGAAAAACTTGTATAAATAGGTCTACAACATAGAATTTATTTACACTTTGTCGACTTCAATAGAACACAAGAAAATTACAACTGTCAGCTCAAATTATGAGGAATATGAAATGCATACCCTTAATGGTCGGCCACAAATTGGCTAGGACCCAAAAAAAGATATACAAACATAGAAATACTTAATTAATTAGTTGTCATACATCTGTGACTTTATACATTCATGAGGTCACCCTTAATACAAGAAAAAATGAGAACAAGTCAACCAAATCTTCTAACTTCCACACGTTTTGATATGAGCCACTACGCTTTAGTAGAAACAAAGATAGTATACTGACAAATATTCCCTGGGATGCACAGTACAAAATAATAACCTGAAAGCTTCTTACAGATCGATGAACATTGTGCTACCGGATACTCTATTCTTTCTTGACAATATTCAATATTCCTACCGGTATAGATGAATGATAGTGTGTAGATTTGATGATTGGTTAGGGTTTCCATCAATGAGAACAAAAAGTGATACACACAGTGTCTCTTTCCAACAAGAATCTAGGTAAAGGTATAGAGTTATTGTTTGAAAATATTCATAAATTATAATTTACGACTGGTAATTTAATCTCGAGTTTAGGTTTAAATTTGGTTTTATTGGAACTGCAATTTGTTGTGTGGTCTCACAACACACCCCAAGACTATAATTCTTCAGGACCCCAAGTGAAAACTAATGCTTATGGCAGGTGTTGGCTAGTTAAAAGATCACTGGAAGTAGAAAGAAAAAAGAAATCTTTATAGAAAAATGATTACTTCGTAATTCAAGTGTTTCGGGTATTGGATATCGGGAACCAAGAAAGACAAAAGCATGAAAGAGGTAACACAAGGTCTTGAGTAAAGTGTTTTGGTCTGGGAGCAAAAGTTTGATAAATATGGAGGTTCTGGTAAAATCTAAGGTTCAAAAAAATTATGAGTAAAAGTTAAACTACTGGGTATTGGGTATCGGGTAACAATTCAAAGTAGAGTTTAAAAGTTTAATGTTATCCAAAAGGTCTGATGGTCCGATAACTTGATTAAAGGAATAATTGTGTGAGAAATATTTCTTCTTTTCTTGAAAGTGTGTTATTTATGATGGATTTAAAGGGATGATTAACTAATGATGGTTTTATTTACACGAGATATTTATGAATGTTTTAAAAGGGATTTAATAGTTGGAATTGGTGATTGCAGGAGAAGTAGATTGTAATGAAAATTTTGGGGATGGAGTGTGAGGAAAACTAAGCTTGCATGCAAATCCGATGGTGTTACTAGGTTTGGCAGTACACATTAGAGGCTCATGCAAGAACAAAGTTCATTGCAAATAAGCATCGGGTATCAAGAAATAAAAAATCCTTGTATCAAGCATGTGGCAAAAGAGTGTACTCATTCTGAGGGTGACTTATCCTTGAGAATGTTCAATCTAATTTTGAACATTCATGTAGGAATAGAAAATCCACTTAATCATTTTGAATATATGGGTAGTTCCTACATTCTGTTTGGTGGGTTTGTTTGGTTCCAAGAAGCAACCCTGATAATAAGAAGATTAAAGACCCAAAATATATCAATGTGTGAATGAAGGTTGACATCTATTGACTTTGTCTACAATTCTCTTGCTAGTTATCATATTTCATGTTCCTTGACATGATTCATCCCTTGGATTTCCTCTCATGTATTTGTCTTATCTTCCTTGTGTCTTGTTTCTATAAAAGCCCAGGAGATATTTCTTTTTAAGTTAAGTTTAGAATTTGTGAATGTCAGAACATCCAAAACTTCTTTAGGTTTTGTTCTTTTTTCCTATTTTATGAATCATTCTAGATTAAAAACTTGTATTTACATAGATATTAATCAATATCAAAGCCAATTTGAAAGCTACCTATCTCATGAATATTTTGTATCTGGTTTGTTTGTTCAATTGGATAAGATGGGTAATTGCACGAAGATGGTTCCCAAAAAGGGGACTTAAGTGGACAACTTTTTTTCTGAAATCAAGAAATACTGACCTTGGGTGTGAAATTCAGGATAGTTACACTCAAAATTTTGTGATGGAATAAAAACAAAGATCAAAGTGCTCGGAGTCTACTTTCTAATGTATAAATTTATTTTTAAAATGGTTGAGATTAAGGGGTTCAAAAGAGGGACACACAAAAATTGGTGTTGTTTTTGTCAAAATAACATAACATAGCAACTCTTGTACGACCCTCGTACGATGAATTTTTTTTTAGTATTTTTAAAATCGCAAAGGTCAGAAGTTAGCTAATAGTATGTAGTTGATGCACTATTTTTTTGATAATTTTTTAATGAATATTTTATTTTTTACTAATTTTCGAAGTGGGCGCTCCCTAAATAACAAAATTTTGGTCATGCTACCCCTACAAATTTTGGAAAATAATTGATTTTTTTTTATAAAAAATTGTAGAATGGAGTCTAGTTTCTAAAAATGTAATTTATTTGAAATTTCAATGAGGGGATAATTTATAACGAAAAAAACACCAAACACTACTTTTTGCCAAAAAAAAGATATACAAACAAAATAAATTATGGATGAAAGGCTTAACATTGTTAGAAAGAAAATTACATCATTGGATAGCTAAGAGAGAATGTAACATTACCCAAATGTTCAATTTGTTTGATATTGAACCACGTGCAATCCTGAAAATGAGCACAAACTCAATTATGTGAAATATTGTAGAATTTGCAAAAACATGTCTCTAGTCATTTGGAATGCCCTCCAAGCATTTGGCTTGGTATTCTAAGGAAAATACCAATCCTAAGGCTTAGGGATTCCCAAAGCAAGATATAACGCAAGCGCATTATAACGCGCTCACATTATAACTCAATTTTGGCATGGTTATTTGATTCTGCGGGAAACATGTCAACCAAGACATAATGCGAGCGCATTATAATGCGCTCGTTATGTCCTCCTTTATGTTAAATTATATTCGATTGAATGTATGCTGATATATTTGTATGTTTGTATGTACATGTATGCTTGTATGTCATGTATGTATGCACGTATGCATGCATGTATGTATGTACATATGCATGTATGTATCAATGCATGTATATTGTATGTATGCATATATGTATGTAAGATTGTATCTACACATCTATGTATGTATGTATGTATGTATGCTTGTATGGATATAGGATTGTATGTACATATGTATTATTCTTGTATGTATTTAAATATGTATGTATTTACATATGTCTTTAGAGGGAGGGAAAATTTTAAGAGAGAGAGAGAGAGTCTGGAGAGAGGGAGAGGGGGTGGAAGCGAGATTTAAAGAGAGAGGTAGTGGAAGAGAAGTGGTTGGAGTGAGAGAGATTTAGCTAGGTAGGGTGGGAGGGATAGAGGGAGGGAGAGAGAGAGAGGGGGGTGGGAGAGAGATAATTCAGAGAGAGGGAGAGAGAGAGAGAGAGAGAGATGGAGAGAAAGAGAGAGTTATGTAGGTAAGGTGCCAAAGAGAGAGACTTGAGAGTGTGATGGGGGTGAGAGGGAGAGACTTGAGAGATAGGTAGTGAGAGGGAGTGCAAGAGAGAGGGAGAGGTTGTGGGAGGGAGTGACCTGATAGAGGTAGAGAAAGAGGGGGGTGGAGTGATAGGGACTTATCTAGGTAGGGTGGGAGGGATAGATAGAGAGAGGGGAGAGAGATAGAGAGAGAGTTACCTAGGTAGGTTTCCAAAGGGAGAGATCTAAGAGAGAGGGGGGGTGGGAGGGAGAGACATGAGAGAGAGGGAGAGAGAGGGAGTGGGAGAGAGTGGGAGAGAGTGGGAGGTACATAGAGAGAGATGGATAGAGGGAGCGAGAGAGGGTGGTAGGGATTGATTGAATGAGAGGTATGTAGAAAGAGGGAGAGGGTAGATAGAGACAATTAGAGAGGATAGGAGAGAGGGAGTGAGGGAGAGGTGAGATGTATAGATAGAGATAAAGTGATAGGGGTTGAGGTATTAGGGTGGAGGACCTTAGATTTGATGGTTTCTAGGGTATTAGGTTTTAAGGGTTGAGGGTTGAGGGAATAGGGTCGATGGTAGAGGGTATTGGGTTGAGGGTAGAGGGTAGAAGGTTTAAGGGTTTAGGGTTGAAGGGTTTAGGGTTAAGAGTTTAGGGTTGAGGGTAGAGCATTTAGGGTATAGGTTTGAGGGTATATGGTTTCAAAGGATTAGGTTCATGGTCCAATGTAAAGGGTATATGGTATAGGGGTTGATGGTTTAGGTTTTAAGGATTGAGGGTTGAGGGATTAAGGGTTGAGGGTTGATAATTGAGGGTTGAGGGATTAAGGGTTGAGGGTTGAGAATTGAGGGTTGAGAGTTTAATGTATAGGGCAGAGGGTAGAGGGTAGAGGGTTTAAGGGTTTAGGGTTTAATGGTTGAGGGTTGAGGGTTGAGGGTTGAGGGTAGAGGAATGAGGGTATACGGTATAGGGTCAAGGGATTAGGGTTGATGGTCCAATGTATAGGGTAGAGGTTGTAGGGGTTGAGGGATTAGGGTTTAGGGTAGAGGGTATTGGGTTGAGGGTTGATGGTTGAGTGTTTAGGTTTGAGTGTTTAATGGTTTAAGGGTTGATGTTTTAGGGTTGATAGATTAGGGTATAGAGGGATGGATGAATGGATAGAGATAAGGAGAGAAGAGGAGGGAGGGATATAGGTATATGAGGGTTGAGTATCCAATGTATAGGGTAGAGTGTTGAGAATAGAGGGTATAGGGTTGATGACTTGTAGAGGTGAAGGATTAGTGTATTGGATTGAGGGTATAGGGTTGACGGATTAGGGTTGTGGGTACATATGGTTGAATTATTGGGGTTAAGAGTCTAATGTATAGGTTATAGGGTATCAAGGTTGAGGGTTTAGGGTTTGAGGGTTGAGGATTGAGGGATTAAGGGTTGAAGGTTGAGAATTGAGGGTTGGGTGTTTAATGTATAGGGTAGAGGGTAGAGGGTTTAATAGTTGATGATTGATGGTATAGGGTTGGGGGGATTAGGTTTGAGGGTCCAATGTATATGGTAAAGGGTATAGGGGTTGAGGGATTAGGGTAGAGATTTTACTAAGTGGGTTTAAGGGTTTAAGGATTAGGGTTGAGTGTATAGGGTAGATGATTGAGATTAGAGGGTCGAGGGTTTAAAGGTTTAGGGTTTAAGGGATGAGCGTTTAGGGTTCAGGGTTTAGGGTTGAGTATTTAAGGGTTTATAGGGTAGATGGTAGAGGGTTGAGGGTTTAAGGGTTGAGGGTTTAGGGTTGAGGGTAGAGGATTGAGGGTATAGGGTTGGGGGATTAGGGTTGAGGGTCCAATGTATATGGTAGAGGGTATAGGGGTTGAGGGATTAAGGGTCAAGAACGTTGAGGTATTAGGGTAGAGATTTTACTAAGTGGGTTTAAGGGTTTAAGGGTTGGGGGATTAGGGTTGATGGTAGAGGGTACATGATTGCGGGTAGAGCGTAGAGGGTTTAAGGGTTTAGGGTTGAGTGTAAGGGTTTATAGGGTAGAGGGTTTAAGGGTTGAGTTTTTAAGGTTGAGGGTAGAGGATTGAGGGTATAGGGTTAGGGGATTAGTGTTGAGGATCCAATGTATAGGGTTGAGGGTATAGGGGTTGAGGGAATAGGGTTTAAGGGTTGTGGGATGAGGGTCAATGTTAGAGTAATAATTTATTTCACTTAATTATTTTAATCATATTGGTTAACTAATTAATACACTTATAACTTTAGTTACTTAAGCTAAACTTAGGCACACTAATAATTAATTATTTATTAATTATTAAGTGTGCACACTAGGGTTTTCCTTCTAGGTTTCACTTTAGGGTTTCTTGATCTCCTTCATAAGGATTGGTCTCATTGTAATTATTGATTATCTTAATGAATTTTATATCTTGAGGCTTGCAGAGCATCTGTGTTGTTATGTACATCTTTCATTCTTTGTGATAGGTTATTGCATGCAGGTGATTCTTGGGGTCTGTTATTTGGGTTTATCAACTTCTACAGTCAAGCGGGTTGAGGGACTAGGGTAGAGAGTTTACTAAGTGGGTTTAAGGGTTTAAGGGTTGGGGGATTAGGGTAGAGAGTTTACTAAGTGGGTTTGAGGGTTTAAGGGTTGGGGGATTAGGGTAGAGGGTAGAGGGTAGAAAATTGAGGGTAGAGGGTAGAGGGTTTAAGGGTATAAGGTTTAAGGGTTGAGTGTTAAAGGTTTTATAGGGTAGAGGGTAGAGGTAGATGGTTTGAGAGTTGAGGGTTTAAGGTTGAGGGTAGAGGATTGAGGGTATAGGTCTAGGGGATTAGGGTTGAGGGTCCAATGTATAGGGTAGAGGGTATAGGGGTTGAGGGAATATGGTTTATGGGTTGAGGGATTAAGAGGGTATAGGGATTGAGGGATTAGGGTTTAAGGGTTGAGGGTTGAGGTATTAAGAGGGTATAGGGGTTGAGAGATTATGGTTTAAGGGTTGAGGGTTGAGGGATTAAGAGAGTATAGGGGTTGAGGGATTAGGGTTTAAGGGTTGAGGGATTAAGAGGGTATATTGGTTGATGGATTAAGAGGGTATAGGGGTTGAGGGATTAGGGTTTAAGGGTTGAGGGTTGAGGGATTAAGATGGTATAGGGGTTTAGGGATTATGGTTTAAGGGTTGAAAGTTGAGGGATTAAGAGGGTATATGGGTTGAGGGATCAAGGTTTAAGGGTTGAGGGTTGAGGGTTGAGGGATTAAGAGTTTATAGGTGTAAGGGATTAAGGTTTAAGGGTTGAGGGTTGATAATTGAGGGATTAAGAGGTTATAGGTATTGAGGGATTAGAGTTTAAGGGTTGAGCATTTAAGGGTTGAAACTCTCCCTCATACCCCCTCTCTCTCAGATCTCTCTCTCTCTCTCACTTCTATCTCTCTCCCCTATATCCTTAACCCTTAACCCTTAAATCTTAACCCTCTACCCTTTATCTCTCTCCCACTCCCTCTCTCCCTCAAATCTCTCCCTCCTACCCCTTCTCCCTTTCTTAGGTATCTCTCTTGTTTTTCAATCACTCCCACTCTCTCTTTCTCCCACTCTCCCTCTCCCTCCCTCTCTCCCTCTCCCTCCCTCTCTCTCCCTCTCCCTCTCTTAACCCTCTATCTCTCTCCCAATCCCTCTCTCTCTCTCTCAAATCTCTCCCTCCTACACCCTCTCTCTCTCTTAGGTCTCTCTCTCATTGTTCAATCACTCCCACTCTCTCTTTCTCCCACTCTCTCTCTCCCTCTCCTCTCTCTCCTCTTTCTCCTTCTCTCCTCTCCTCTCCCTCAGCTCCCCTCTCCTCTCTCCTCTCCCTCTTCCACTCTCTCTTCCCTCTCCCCATCCCACTCTACTCTCTGCACTCTCTCTTTCTCATGCTCTCCCCTCTCCCTCCTATCTATCTCCATCTCCCACTCTCTATTTCCACCACAACTCTCCCTCTCCCTCCCTCTCTCCCTCTCTCTCCCTCTTTCTCCGTCTCCCTCTCTCTCTCACACACACACTCTCTCTCACTCCTATCTCTCTCCCCTCTATCCTTAACCCTTAACCCTTTAAACCTTTAACCCTTAACCCTTTAAACCCTTAACCCTTAAACCCTTAACTCTTAACCCTCTACCCTTTATCTCTCTCCTACTCCCTCTCCCTCTCCCCTATATTCTTAACCATTAAACCATTAAACCTTTAAACCCTTAACCATTAACCCTTTAAATCCTTAACTCTTAACCCTCTACTCTCTATCCCTCTCCTTTCCTCTCTCCTTTCTCCTCCCACTCTATCTTTCTCTGACACTCCCCCTCTCCCACTATCCCACTATATCCCACTCTCTCTTTCTCCCACTCTCCCCCTCTCTCCCTCCATCTCTATCTCCATCTCTCCCACTATCTCTTTCTCCCACTCTCCCACTCTCCCCATCTCTTCCTCCCTCTACCTCTCTCTCCCTCTCTCTCCCTCTAAATCTTAATCCTCTACCCTCTATCTCTCTCCCACTCTCTCACTCTCTCCCACTCTCTCTTTCTCCCACTCTCCGTCTCTCCCACTCACTCTCTCTTTCTCCCGCTCTCCCCATCTCTCTCTCTCACACACACATTCATCTCTATCTCCTCTACTATAAGGGTATAGGGGAGAAATATAGAATTAGGGTAGATGGTATAGAAAAAGAGAGAGAAAATAAATCTATTATAAAAACCATATTTCATATAACACAAGCGAATTTTGAAGAAGTAGAGATATGGCTTTTTTAGCAATAAATAATGTGCTCATGTTATAACACAAGAGCATTTTGTCTTCCACTAAAAACAGTAAAAAATTCAATATACCCATGATCTCAAGGGCCACATTCTATACATTCTCCTGGTTTTGCGCATGCTACGACAAAAAGATGCTTTTTGATGATGTTGTGAAGTGTGCATGCATGTTTGTCTCATTCCACCACCTTTTTCATGATCTTTCCACAACCTTTGCATTAAATAGAAGAGTTTTCACATTGAAAGGCATATAATATCAATTCAAGTTTGAATTCCATTCAAAAGTGATATACAATTGAAGTTTGGAGGGGAAGAAGGTTTTGAAAAACTCAAATTGTTGAGGAGTTTGAAGAAAGAAGAATCAAAGGCTACATAATTGGGTTGAAATCCTCCATTTGAAGCTCTATTTTTTAGGTATGTGAAGTCTTTATGCATTTTCTTTCATTATGTTATGGCTTTCTTTCATTTTTATTATTTTTCATATTCTATGTTGATCATTGTTTGTTTGTCATTATAACCTTAGGTTGTCAATGCACATTTTAAATTACACAATTATATACACTTTCCAATTAAATTTTTAAACCTGACGCAGAGCATCTACCAAGATCCACAAATCATCAAGGGTACTTCTGACCCTATTTTAAATTGAAGAAGATAAACCAACAAACTCTGTCATGTTTTCATCAAAATCATTCAATTTCACTTGATTTCATATTTACACAAAACATTAGAACTTTTCTTCAACTCTTTGTCAAACTCAAAAATAGATTAACCATCATAAAATTGATTGTAACAGCATAAACCCGATTAGAAACTTAGAACCATTCAATTCATTCATGATTCACTAATTCAGTCTTCAATGCAACTTACATGGAAAAATAAAAAAAAATCATGGAAGGTAACTACCAAAATTTATCTATACATCCAAGACACTATAATCAGCATGTTATTGATTGAAATAAACTAATACACATTCACAAACCACTGATCCATCAAGCTCTTTAATTCTTGTAGTCATAACATCATTTTGCACAAGGAGTCAACTTCTGTATTTATTGAGAGGACAACAACCAAATGATGGATTCTTGTTTTCCCCTACACAAAACAACATGCACACACCTTACATAGCCCAAAACTAACCTACTCCATCGAACTAAAAAGCCTAGATTGTGGAGTAGTCGTAATGAACCGTCTTAGACTCTCAAACCCCCAAGTTCACCAAAACCACATCTCTTTGAGGCATTTTGTTATTTAACAATTGACTTACCTTGTGTATTTATGCAATTAGGGGAGGTCTAGTAAAATAACTCAACAAAAAATAAACCAAAAACAACAATTCACAATTAACAATTCATACATTCTTCACTTTCACCAATCCAACACTCATTCGTGTAGCATAGCTAACTCACTCAATCAAGTATATCTTTTAGAGAATTTATTTTCAGAACAAGACCTGGCCCTTCGCAAAGTCCCAATAGGACACACAATAAAATATCAAAAATCCAAAATAGGCTTCTTTGTTACAACTTCATCAAAACTGGATTTATACACCAACTAGGCCTCAAATTAGGCCTCTTTTACAAAGGACCTTATCTTTAACCCTTTTCCAAAACAAAAAAATCAATAGGGAAACAACCTATATGCTATCAAACCAAGGGTTCCACCCTTTTTTTTCATAAAATCACTCACCAAAGTGCCAAATCACAAAACCCTCCTTTTTACCTAAGAAACTAGGGGTTTATTGAAAAACACTCATCCAGACCTCACACAGTCTTATGAATACTTCAAACATGTCTAAAATGGCGTGAAAAAACTCAATTCAATAAGAAACCATGCTTCCCCATCACCAAACACACTTTAGCATATCAAAACCACTCGAAATCTCATCGAAAACTCAAAATTTTGCTCTAGGGCTTCATGCAAAACACCATTTTAGACCTCCCCTACACACACAAAACATTCCCTAACCTATTTATTGATGATACAGACCCATTCCACCAATTATAGTAATCACAGTGAGTTGAATGGGCCAATTTACATAATTGAGACCTTCAAAACCCTTTAATTAAGGCACACAAACCTACAACAAGAGATTCAATCCAAACTACCAATAGAATTGGAGTTAAAGTTTAAAATCAAATGAAAAACACTTTTAACACATGCCCCAAAGTGATTCAAGAATATTTATATTCAAAACCTCTCTGTACGGTCCGAACCAAGGCTGCAAAAGACAAAGAAATATAAAACATCTGAAAAACAGTGATTTTTCAATTCAATCTTCCTTCAAATCTTCTAAATCAGTCTTAACATCGATGTTCTCTATCATATATATGATTTTTCCCATAAAAATAACTTTTCTAAAGCCTTCAACTGACATTTAAAATGGTATGACCATTTGCCTTCCTCAAAATTTTCTTTTTACAACTTTACAATTTTTCCCTTTTGCACAATTGGCAACTTACCAATGTTTTTTGCAATTTTGAAATCTAAACCTTCTAAAAACATAGGAAACATAAAAAAATGACTCATTACAATGGAAAATGGTCTTATTGACCTTATTTAATGCAAATATTCCAAAATCCTAAAGCCTGGATAACAACTTGTTGAATTGACAATTTTCATTCAATGGTGCTTCCACACCATGTATGCTTCCACATTTTGTATACATATATATATGAAATAAGTTGAAATTTTTTATGCTTTTCCATGCTTCCATTTTGAGCCTATCTTTCAATCATGGCATGCCACATTACCACATTTCTTTAAGGCATTTTGGATTGAAAAAAATCATGTGACCTTTGTCTATGCTAGGTTAACTCTTCTACAGGATGATTGTAAGTATTCTTTATGAAGCCTTGAATGAAATATTTTGATTAACTTGAATGGATACATTTTTGAGGAACTAATATTCATCTCATTACCATGCTACAGGTAAAATTATCTGCCATGTCGAAGAAACTAACAGACGAAGAGAATGAAACCTTCAAAGAAAAGGAGAGAGTTTAGGTGGTAGCATATCGTGAAAAGAAGAATTTGGAAATGATTGACAAACACAAGCCAATTGAAGAGGAACCTCAACCATCAAAAAGCAAAAAGGAATTGGCAGCACAAAAGGCACTAATGCAAAAACATCATGGTAAGATAGATTCAGATACTGTAGTTGGAGACACACCCTCTATGGCAAGTGAATATGAAGGGACACCATTAAGCACAAGTGAATATGGAGGGACACCATCTACCACAAGTGAATATGGAGGGACACCATCTACCACAAGTTAATAATGTTGGAAACCATCCAACGCATCTCAATTTGAGAATACATCATCACTCAGATTTGATGAAGAAGGTATGCCATCATCCCCACATGAACCTAAAGGTATGTCTTCTTCTCCACCCTTGATCGAAGGTATGCAATCTAGCCCACCTCAATTAAATATTGATGAAATTCCTAATATTGATATGTATGTACCTAGGAGAACACCACCTAGAATTTTGCGTAGAAAGCAAAAGTATTTGATTAATATTGATGATGAGATTTTGTAGCACATGGAAGGTAAGATTTCAACACACACTTATAGAAGATATGATGATAATATTTGAAAATTCTTCTTTGAAAGGATAAATACAACTGAAAGGTGTCAAATATTTGTTGAAATGATGCAGGGTGTAAAGTATAGGAACATCATGAAGACTCGGGTTGAGAACATTGAATGCATCGAGTGAAGACACTATTGTGAAGAATCTAATGGATTCTTATGAGAGTGTGGGTAAGACCTCACGCTCAAAGGATAGTAATTTCACCCGATGTGTCATGACATCAACTTTGGTAAGCTTTCAAATAAAGAGAGCTCGTCTCATTAGAAAGATGAGCGAACAAATGGGAATTAGTAGAAAAACTTTATCAAGATCCATTCAAAAGTGGCAAAGAGTTGAGGGCACCAATTCAAATGAATTATGGGAATTCTCGGGGAGACTACCACGAAAAGATAAAGAAGTTATTGAACCCTTGAGAGCACTAATTGAAGAGTATTGGAAAAATAACACAATGCCATCTCTAAATCAAAGGGATGTGGTAAGAAGGAGAATCGATAGTTAGAACCGTGAGCCACATCCAAAGCATTGTTTAGATATGACTCAAATCCAATTTTTTCATAAATTTTAAAATGATTATCCTCAAATTAGTATTTCTCAAAGATGTTTTGAAATTCTTAAACCTTTTTATGTCAAGATAAATCACACATGCACTACTTTTTGTTGTAGAATACATATTGAATTCTCTAACTATTATGATGTTTATCATTCTATATGTTTAGATTTGCATGCTAATGCTATTTTGCAAGATTGTGGCATAGAAGCCCCACCAAAATCTTCAAGAGAGTTCTTATCAAAAAAAATATTTGAAATAGAGGATGGCCAGATATTCTACAAGACAACATGCTTGGATGGTTCATGCGAGCATTGCAGTGGCTTGCAGTGTATACCAGTATGTCAACATATGGAAAGCACAAATGGGGTGGGACAAAAACTAGTATTGTTTAGGAAGTATAAAATAGTGGAATATGCTACAAAAGATGGGTGTCAAGAAAAAAGGTATGATTTGGTTCTTTAGAAGATTTCAGTGTATCAGTTTATGTCCATGTTTCATAACAATATACTATCTGAGTATGCAATGCATACCCATAGAGCTCGATGGTTGGACATGCAATTCAAGCTGTGCAAGGACACCTTTCTAGTTGGTAGCATAGTATCAGTGGTTGAGTTTGCAGAGAACTACACTCTACAACTACAACATGAGGTGTAGTCACAGTATTACAACTCCACAAAGGTTTCGATATATGTGCACATAGAATTCATTCATGCATCTGATACTATAGAGGACCAAAGGAAGGTATTGAGGGAGTACCACTTTTACATTAGTGATGATCACACACATTCTCCAGAGTTTGTGCAAGGTTGCTTTCATATGTTTTGTAGTTGTTTGGCTCAGAGGGGCATAGAATACGGCCAACATATAATATGGTTGGATAACTCTGTAGCACAGTTCAAGAATTCACGCATGTTCTATTGGTTGTGTAGGATGCATGTCATTACAAGTGTTTAGCATATGTGGAAATTTTGTGAGGCTGAGCATGGAAAGGGGGAGTATGATGGTGCAGGAGCATGTGTGAAAAGAGAATTAGCACGAGAAGAGTTAAAGTATAAAGATAGTGCAAATTTGACAAATGCAAGATCAATCGTCGAGTGGTGTAATTATTTGATGGGTCCAGGTAATGAATGTATGTCTTTAGTTCGTATATTATTTGGTTGATGGATTATAATAACATTGCACCATATCAGACTATTGTACACTAACATGATCGAGTGAGCTACACTCTTTCCTTAGCTCAAATACAAGTCCATGGAGTATTGATACATGAAAGATGACATGCTTTTTTTCTTCATGTACAATGCAAGCCTAGAATGATTGTGAGTTAGGGGAGTGGTTTGAAAAATTGTTGACAAGCTATCTTAGCCCACATCACATGTATCACCCTCTGACGGAAGTGGAATTGACATATATGGAATCATCAGTCAACTTTGACCATGTATTAGATCTAGTTCAACTAGGTAATATATCTACTTGCTTAGTTGTTGAAATTCCATATCGCTATCTTAATTTTTAGTGTATTCATAATGTTGAATAATTTCAAGAGATTTGCTGCACATATCAATGTAGGGCATGTTTATGTAGTTATTGCAGATGAAGACAATGAAGAGGGAAGAGACTATTACTCGAGTCATTGTGTTGAGGCAAAAAATAAATTGGAGGCCCCAATTATAGATGGAGAAAACATCGAATACCTTATAGGCTTAGTTGTGGTTATTGGAACGTGGCTTAGAAGGTACCCACATTCGAGTGTTAAACATTGGCTGTTTCACAACTTTGACATGCATCGTAAGATTCTTCATTACTCAAACCTTTTCATGGCATCCAATGTTCATTTTACCAAATATGGGGGTAGACCTTTGAACAATACCTTGTGGAAGGTCCATGAGTCTAACCATGAGGCAATACTTGACACAATAAAGAGTAGAGTAGACTCAGATGGTTTGTTAGATTAATTTGTAAGTATATGCACATTGGTTCTTATTAATTTATACTTGTATGCACATTAATTTTTTTGATTGAAATTCTATCATCTTCTTTTAATTTTCCTATTTGTAAGTAACCTACTAGAAATTGATTGGTGTCCCCTTACAAAAAATACAGATTTATGAGCCATCTAAGAGAATGTCACCTAGAAAAGCAATGAAACATCCTTATTTTGATGATCTTGACAATCTCAATCATTATTTTAAGCCATTACAAAAGTGTGTGCAAAGCTTGGTGAGGGAATTTTAAGTTATTCATTTGAAGTTAACCTTATCATGAGTATCTATGATGTAGACATTATAAGGGCATCTCAGATTTCAACTTACTATATTCATGAGAGGTGTTGTGTGCAATAGGAATGTTGGAATTCCTAGCGAAGATGTATGACCAGGAGTGACTAAGTTGTGAGACCTGCATTCCTATCTGTAAGTGCATTCCATCTATTTTCATTTCATTTTCATTTTGGATGCTCTTTCTTTTTCTATTTTACTTTGCATATTTGTAAGTAAACTACTAAAAATTGATTGGTCTCTCATTGTAGAAAATGCTGATTTATGAGCCACCAAAGAGAATCTCAGCCAAAAAAAAATGCAACATCCTTATTTTGATTATCTTGACAAATCTCAATTCTGATTTCAAGCCATTATAAAAGAGCGTGTGAAGCTTAGCGAGGGAATCTCAAGTTACTCAATTGAAGTTAACCTCATAATGAGCACATATGATGTAGAAATTTAAAGAGGTCATGAGATTTACTTGTAATGAGATTTACTCAAATATTGTAATTTTGGAGTTCATGTTTGGTGCAGTAGCACCTTATTCTATAAATGCCTTCGATAGGCAAATTTGCAAAAAATGAATTTTGAAATGTAAAAAAAGTGAAAAAGGTCATGTGAAGGTCATATGTAATGTATTCAAGGTCTCAAAGAGGTCATTAGGTGATTAGAGAAGTGATATAAAGCATGTAAGGTTGAGAAAAATATAGATCTTTTGTATTCTTGAAGATTTATAGTCAATAAACTCCCTATTTTAGTGATTTTATGAGTTTTTCCAGTTGTTCATTAGCTTGTATGACCTGTATAGTAGTTTAAGGCCTTGAATATTATTATTTCAGGTAGAATAGTGAATTATCTTTCATCTGAATCTATTTAGGAGGGTATCCATTGAGTTTATCATTAGTTTGAACTGATTTTTCTCAACTCGGTTTGTAAACCCTCAAGATTGGGGTTTTGAGAGTCTAGATAACCAGTAATGACTTCTCCACCAAATTTGATATTTTAGATCACTAGATTAAGTTAGTCTTAGGATTTTTTAGGTGTGTGTGTGTTTATCTATGCAGGGGAATTCAAGAAAGAAAGGTGGATTTGATGGTATAGGGTTTTATGATGAATTTCCAAGTGAAAAGTGTGGCTCCAAGTGGTGTTTTGAGGAAAACTTCTCAAATGACTTAACAAAAAAATGACTGATCTAGATAGCTATTATTTAGTTACAACACATACTTCAAAATCAATAGTGAGTGTCTTCGAACATGTGCATCAAAAATGACCTTCTTCGTTGTCCTCATTAGGCTAACTAGGCCTAATTTACAAAGGAACACACCTTTAAATATTCAACAACCCCTTGAAATTGTTGCGGCACCAATTATAATGTATCCAAACCCTCAGATCCACATTTTTTCTTAGGAGAAACTCACTCCACCATGCCAAAACCCTTATTTTATGCTAGTATGAGGAGGGTTTATTGAAAGGGAATGGTTCCACACCTTACTAGAACATGAAACCACCTCATACCTTCTTAAACTCACTTGCACAAACTCAAAATACAATCACCCTACCTCTACATGCAATATTTTATCAAACCCTAGAGTGAAACCTCATTTCTCATGTAATTTTCCATCCAAATCTATAGGGGCAACAACACAAACCCCATAAAACTTATTCCCTTTCACCAAATAATCACCCTAACATAAAAATGGATTTCTAAATATGTATTGGGTCTATGGAAATACAAATATATTGAAAAAGAGAACACAATCACCTTGTACGATACCATATAGTTCAAGGAAACATTAGATTTCTAGTAAAAATACAAAAAAAATGCAAGGAAACAATGAATTTTATTGATTTTCTTCTAAGTATATGGTGCATTTATGCTAGGCAAGGTAAATTTACACTAGGAATGATCCTCTTTCACACCCAAACACATGGAATCACTTTGAGGTACGTTCAACCAGATCGATCCCTTAAGAGTTCAGAGTGCTAAATGGTTTCAAACTTTATCATGTTGTTACTCAGATACCATGATGCTTAGAAAATTATCATCTAATCTTGTAGGATCATGTTGGGCCCCTCTAAAAAAACCTCTCTCGATTTTGGCTATCTCGAAGTGGTTTTCTCATGGCGGCGAATTTTCACTTGATGGAAAAAGTGTCAAATGCAAGAAGCACAAAGTTGAAAAGTGGTGCAAATTCTGTTCTGCAGCTCATGTGACTAAGAAAACTATTGCAATGCATTTGAATAGGTATTTTTACACTAATCATTGTCCTCTGTCACACCCAAACACGTGGAATCACTCTGAGGTATGTTCAACCAGATTGATCCCTTAAGAGTCCAAAGTGCTAAATGGATGCACACTTCAACATGTTGTTACTCAGATACCATGATGATTAGAAAATTATCATCTGATCCTACTAGATTGCGTTGGGAGCCTCTTAAAAAACCTCTCTTGATTTTGACTATCTCGAAGTGGTTTTCCCGTGGCGGCCGATTTTCACTTGATGGAAAAAGTGCCCAATGCAAGCAGTGCAACTTTCATTTTGCAACTTGTGTGACCAAGCGAACTATCCCAACACATATTAATAGTATTTTTACACTAGGCATGGTCCTCTTTCACACCCAAACACACGGAATTGCTCCAAGGTACGTTCCACCAGATCGATCCCTTAAGGGTCCAAAGTGCAAAATGGCTGCAAACTTTAGCATGTTGTTACTCGAATACCATGCAACTTGAAAAGTTCTTGTCTAATCCTATAGGATTGCATTGGGCCCCTCTACAAAAACCTCTCTCGGTTTTGGCTATCTTGGAGTGGTTTTCCCATGGTGGTGGATTTTCACTTGATGGAAAAAGTGTCAAATGCAAGCAGTGCAAAGTTGCAAAGTGGTGCAACTTTCATTCTACAACTCGTGTGACCCAAAAAACTATTTTGATGCATATGAATAGGTATTTTTATGCTAGGCATGGTCCTCTTTCACACCCAAACATGGGGAATAACTTTGAGGTACGTTCAACCATATCGATCCCTTAAGAGTCAAAAGTGCTAAATGGCTGCAAACTTCAACATGTTGTTACTTGGATACCATCATGTTAGAAAATTATCATCTAATCCTACAAGATCATGTTGGGCCCCTCTACAAAAACCTCTCTTAGTTTTGGCTATCTCAGAGTTATTTTCCCTTGGTGGAAAATTTTCACTTGATGAAAAAAGTGTCCAATGCAAGCAGTTCAATGTTGCAAAGTGGTGCAACTTTCATTCTGCAACTCATGTGACCAAGCAGACTATTATAATGCATCTAAATAGGTAATTGTACACTAGGACTGGTCCTCTTTTTCATCAAAACACATTGAATCGCTCTGAGGTACGTTCCATAGGATCGATCCCTTAAGGGTCGAAAGTGCAAAATGGCTGCAAACTTCATAATATTGTTACTTGGATACCGTGATGCTTAGAAACTTCTTGTTTGATCCTAAAGGATCATGTTGGGCCCCTCTACAAAAAATTCTCTCAATTTTGGCTATCTCTGAGTGGTTTTCCCATGGCGGTGGATATTCACTTGATGGAAAAAGTGTCAAATGCAAGTAGTGCAAAGTTGTGCAACTTTTGTTTTACAGCTCATATGACCAAATGGACTGTTCCAACGCGTTCGAATATGTATTTTTACGCTAGGAATGATCCTCTTTTTTACCCAAACACGTGGAATTGCTTTGAGCTACGTTCAACTAGATTGATCCCTTAAGGGTCCAAAGTGCAAAAGGGAAGAAAAATTTGACAAACTATTACTTGAAAACCATGATGCTTAAAAAATATTTGTCTGAGCAAACAAGATCACTTTGTGCCCCTCTACAATAACCTCTCTCGGTTTTTGTTATCTCGGAGTAATTTTCCTATGGTGTCCATTCTTCACTTGATGAAAAAATTGTCAAATGAAAGTAGTTTAAAGTTGCAAAGTGGTGGAACTTTAATTTTGCAATTCATGTGACCAAACTAACTACTCTGACACATCCCAATAGGTAGTTTTATGCTAGGCATGATCCTCTTTCATACCCAAACATGTAGAATTGATCTGAGTTGCGCTCGACCAGCTTGATCCTTTATGATGGCATGCAAAACACTGTAAAAGAGAAACATACACACAACGGTTGAGAAGTCCAAGTATTCCACACAAAAAGCATATGATCATTGGTGCAGAGCACCTCTTCCTCCATTTGATGAAGAAGGTCTAGTCGAGTGGTTTTAGTCAATATAATGTCAAATAAGTCCATGATAGCCCATTCTGTAATCTTGCTTATAGTTTTGAGTTATTGTGGGGTCATTTGAGTCAATTATTTAAGTAAAAATAAGAAAATAGCATTGGTAAAGGCATTGGAAGAGATTATTAGTGCTTCCCCTATTCAAAATTCAAAATTTAGGCCTTAAAAGCAAGGTTAAATGAGGTGAAAAGAATAAATTGCTTGAGAATAAGTTAGAATAGGTTCGAAATAGGGTGAGGTTGTGGAGTTTTATATGTTCAAATGGTTTTCAAGGACAAGAGAGGTCAAAATTATGTTATGGCATGATGCCCTAATTGGGAATAGAGGGGTTTTGAATGAAAAAGAGAAGTTTGAGGGAGTAAAAGTGGGTAAAGTCAAGGGGCAACATAATTTGGTGGTTAATTAAGTTTTTGCAGGTAGAATGAAGAGTGTTAGAAGATTTTTTGATGTTGTATGACGTCTGGATATGGGATTTTCAATAAACCCTAGTGAAATTTGAGAAAAGAGAGGGTTTAGAGGATAGTGGGGTTAGAGGGCCAATCATGCCCTATAAATTGTGGATTTTGTGGATTTACAAACTCGAAAAAGCTGCCCAATGGTGTTTTGAAATTGGAAGAGTGATTGAGAGCGTGTTGCTTTGTTAAATAGACCTATTTGGGGGTCTAGGACATCGTTGAGTCCATTTCTTATTTGTATTATAAATTATAACTTGCTTTCTCCCGAGTCCATTTCATATACAATAAATAATATTGCGAAAAATTGACATATAAATATTTCAATGTGTTTATATGGTGCATCAAGAACATATTGGAATCTTTTTATGAATCATTTCATGGAATACCAATTGAAAATGTGTTTTTTTCTTTTAGATAAAGTTGTTTAGCATCAATCAATTAATACTCAAGACAAACCATGAAGGACAACAATGATCAATGCTAGGGCTAACCAATTAATAAGTATACATGTGAATAAGTCAAGCATGTACATGTGAATAAGGGAAGCACAAGTAATCAAAAACATGTAAGCCTTGAAGTATACACACAAATACATATTATACACAAATTAATACAAAGTATATGCACAAATACAAGGTATATGCATGAAAACACGTAACTCAAAGTATACATTAGAACACATGTAAGTCACAAATTGTACACATAAGTTGTAAAGTATACACTTGAATACACGTAACTCATATCTATTGAACCATCAATTTAGAATGCAAATATGGACACCATTGATAAAAAAATATTTGTATTAACCAAATAGCTATGTAGGAATACATCAATATATGTTGATATAAGTATGAAATATATGTACAAAATAGCCATATAGGCTTATGAGAATGCCATATAGGCATACAATGTCAAATATGTCCAATACAAAATATGTACAAAACTGCCATGTAGGCATACAACAAAGGGATTTGGAATCAAAATCCATCGCTCTCCATGCTTTGGAAATAAATTATTTCCCTTTGCTTGTCGATCAGATGGCGATAGGTTTGTCACTCATTTGTGTTGTGCTTCAAGAGTGCTCCTACTGCTCCTCCTAGTGTTTAGTTCATGGTGAAGTTTGAATTGTTACAATAAGAAGTAAAGACATGAATATATAGAAATTACATTATAAAAAATGATATATTTGACAAAATAATCACTTACTGCCATCTCATTATCTCTCTCCATGAGGGAAAAATTCACCCACCCATGCTCAAAATTTAATAAATTAAATTCAATGAACATGCTAACTTTTACCTAACTATCAATTTCATATGCTTCATGAAAAATTTCAGTTGCCCTCTCCATCTCCATAGCTACAGATGGATCTTGTGTACCATCCTACTAAGTTTCGGTGGGGTCATATGAAGAAGTCATCCTACAAGATTGACACACATGGGTTTGAATGCCACCACTCAAAAAATCCCCTGGATGGTGTTGTAGAATAGGCTAGTATGATGGATGACACTCTGGGTCAAAGTGTTGATCGCTTGCAATGTCTCTACATCATCACTCTCCTTCACAATGGAAGGCATAACAATGTGCTCATGAGGTAGCCTAGTGAGAGCTCATCTCCCTTACCGCATAGGATCCAGATGTGAACCAGGTCTATCCTAATTCGACCCCCCACCTCTCCCCTGGAAGTCCCTCATATCAAAATAATTTTTGATTTTGTTCAATATGAACTCACTATATAGCTCCCTAAGAAAATATTGCAGGAATTCAAAATTGTTGTCGGTGGGTAATCAAAGACCATGTACCACCTATCATAAAAATGGTTCCTAATCTTTTGGTGGTGGCACCAATGAATAGGAAACCTCTTCGCATTCAGGGTAAGATTTGGATTTGTGGGTGGGTCAGTGAATAATGAGCACAAATCACCTTTTGTAATTTTTAAATCCTTTACATCTTTATATGATAGTTTATTTGCATAATAAGCCCTAGTTGCTTGCCTCCTATCTTGCCTTCTAGTTATTTGTTTTCTAATTGAATCTACATTTTTTAAAATATCTTTTAATGAACTTGCTAGGGTCATTCTTTTTGCGGTTGAACCATTTGGATCACTCAACCTACTGATTAAATCCTCAATTTTATTTTTTTTGTTCTTAATTTCATTCATTAAAATTTGTTGAGTGCCAGGAGGGGGTTGAGTGATTGGTGGAGGAGGTTGTTTTTGTGGTTGATTTTTTTCTTGAGTATTTTGTTCTTCAAGATTTTGTTCTTGAGCATTTGGTTACTCTTCTTTGTTGAGGATTTTAAGGGTTTGCAAGTTGATTTGCATCTCCTAAAAATTCAAAAAAATAAAATCAAATATAACCTAAAACTAAAAAATTCAACCTAAAACTAATAAATTCAAAACAAAAAGAAAGAAATCCTTACCTCTCACACCTCCTCCTCATTGTGGTGCCATCATTGTGAAGAAATAGCAACCGTTGGTGAAGATTTTTGCACAATGTCTCCTCCTAGAATGCAAGCATGAAAAATGGGGGTTTTGGCCAAAGGCACAACAAAAAACACAGTCAAAATGAAGAATGAATGAGTTTCACTTCTTTTATTTTATTTAACATTTCATACCACGAGCATGTTATAACTCAAGCACATTATAATGTGAGCATGATATAACACGCTCACGTTATGGGCTTGTTGTGGCTTAGCCTCAAGCTCAGCCCAACTCGCATTATGACTCTTATAAACTTTGTTTTGAAAGTTGCCACAAATTGGCTACCCATCTTCATGCACCCACCCAAATAGTATGTTGCATCGTTTAAGGGTGCATATAGAACCCACTCGGTTTCCAAACTAAACATCCTTTCTTTAAAAGTTGGCACCATTCTATGCCTAGCTATGAAGAAATTCGGTGAGGTATAGAGTGCTTTTCTTTGATTTGGTTAATTCTTGGGGCATGCATGGAGAATATCAAGGAGCAATTTTATTTTTCAAGTATTTTGATGCTTTATTTTAGATTAGATGTTAAACTCAAAAAATGTTTCAAAAAAATAGATGAATGAATAGAAATATTATTGCAAATCTTTCATTTCCATGAAATTGTTGAATGCTTAAATATAAATCTACTTAAGTGATAGAAAAATTATTTGATGTTCATGAAATATTATTGCACATATGTTTATTTCATGAATTTTTTTAATGATTGGATTGAAAATCTTCCATTTGACATTTGTGATTCCTTTATAAAAATTGGAGACAACCATATAACCCTCGAGATTAAAAACAATGGGTATGTGTAGGATCATGATGGGCCAAAAAGTGATGATATGTAAGTGATATGATGGCCCATGTGGCTAACGACTTTTTTTAAACTAAAAATTGATGAAAAGAAAAGGGTTTTTAAAGGATATTGTCAGCTTTCCACCAATATAAATTATGCTTTACTTTGGATTTAATAAATAATTTTTATTCATTTTCTATTTGAATTATGACTAAAGTCCTGATTGATACATTGATTGAAAAACATCTATATCTTTCAAACAATATCATATTTTTTTAATTTGAAACATATGTCATATTCTATGCTTCACAGACTATAGGATTGAATAAATAAAAAATGAATTTCATGAAGTTTTGACCAAGTTAAGGTGGTTAGACATATGAGGTTTTATATTTATTTTAAGTTGTAATAAAAAAATCATAATTAATTATTTACTTGGAAAAAAATTACAAAAATATATGCAACATATTGGTACATGAGTCCTCTACTTATATCTGAAATATTATAAAAAAATATTATCATTTTATTGTGGTTAGGGTGGCCAAACAAACACCTACTTCTTATTTTTTCCCTGAAATTTAAGTACTACTGCATTGAAATTTCAAATTTTCACCAAATAGATATATATATATATATATATATTTTAAATAAACATAGGAGTTTAGAAACTACATTCAATTTGCTACAGATTCTATTCTTATATATTTTTGAAATAATATAGATAACTTATTCAAATTTTTAGGTCAAGTTGTCTAACTCAAATTTTTTGAATTTTCATCGCCACTTAAGGGCCTGTTTTTTCCATCATGATCCTACAAATACCCCAATACCACATCATACCCTAAAGAGAACCTACTATGGTCAAGACCTAACTGACAAATCCTTGGGATTAAACTAAGTCAACCTTTTCCTCTTTCCACGGACTTTTTAGGTTGCCCTAGTTTATTCTTTCATATATAGATAGGTTCTTCAGAGTTTTCTTGTGAGGATTTTATTTGCACTATTGTTGCGACTAACATTGTGATCAACATATAAGTTGAGGGAGTGAAACAAACATGATTTTCATGACTCTCAATGATTGGATAATCTAACACCAATATATCTATTTCACAAGTAGATGGGATATCAAGAGAAGAACAAACATGATTGTCATGATTGTTAATGATTTCACCCTCTTACACAAAACACTCTCACAAGTAGGAGAGATGTTGGGAAAATAATTAAGGTTAGGTAAAGTTATGGTCTTATTTTGTTCCAATCACAATTTTCTTAAAGGTAGAACCTTTAGTGGATGATCTAGGTGAGATGAAGTCCACAATAGCATCATCTAACATATCAATGTCATCACAACTAAAAGGATTAGTAAGTATATAATGCACTTGTAGAAAGAGATATGCCATGATCATATTGCTATACTTTTTCCAAGATTAATCACTAATTTTCAATTTCAAATTATGTTTTTTTTGTTAATACAAATTACAATTGAAAATAGACCTATAAACCTGTTATAGACACAATTTTGAAAATCAAAGTCTATATTTTTAGAAAGGTAATTGATAGCAATCTATACCTAAAATCTGAGACAATTTTAGCTGGAAAAAGGCACCTATAATGCCCTAGTCTAACAGGTGTTTTTATGAAACTTAAAATTTGGGAATGATCTATAGTGTCTTAGGATCCCATATCTCAAAGGATCGAGTTTGAAAATTGATAATTTTTTGAAAATGCACCAAAACCTAAATTTTCTATATGAATCACATGTACATGCATTAAATTTCAGATATTTTTAGAATAATTGAATTTAAATGATAATTTCTGGAAACTAAATATTGTAGTTGACTGATTTTTCCAAAAAATACAACACAGAAATGCTTTTTGATCTTTACGAATGAAAATACTATACAATTTGTCACTTTTTTAGTGATTTTCTCCAAAATATGTATACATAAATGATAAAATAACTTTTCAATTAAATTTCTCAATGAAAAGAATTCAAATTTGAGCCCTAGACACAAAAACTCAAATACAATTTTTTTTGCAATTTTATCCAAACTATTTTTCAAATTTTATAATGAAAACTAATGATAATGGATAGTTTTTTTGAAAATAAATGCAAGTTGTCAAAAATACTTTCATATAACCCAAATTTTGAATTCAATTTTCAAATTTTATGCATTGAAAAATTTAGAAAAATCTCAAGTGTAAGATATGTTAGGTTCATTAAAATATTTTATTGAAAAATGGATCCTAGGCCTAATGCTTAGATCACTAATATCAATCCTTTTTCAAAGAACTTTAGGATTAAAATCGACAATGGAATTATATAGACTTCCAAACTTTAAGGTGAGTGAATCAACTTCAAGTCTAATACTTTAATTCCTTAGAAAAATTGTTTTTGATGAAATGCAATGATTCAACTAATTAACTATGAAAATGTAGTGTTTTGAGATCAATACAAACAAAATGGAAACACATAGGTAAATTTGATGGCCAAAAATGAAAAGGGTAGACACAAAGGTACTTGACCTATGAAATTGAGCTTGATTTTGTTGTACTAGGGTTCCTAGGGCACCTTGGTCAAGAGATCTAAAATTTAAATCTATTTAAATCATAGTCCTAGAGTCCCTAATCAAAGGCTTCTTCCTTATGGATCTTGTTGTCGGATCTTTGTCGATTGCTGAGATAATTGAGTTTTCATATCTTGTTAAGTTGTATGGTTTGAGTGCATTAATGAACCAATAGTCTTCAATTTTCCTCCAATATTCATTAGATTTGTAACATGCACATTTAGAGAGAGATGAAGGGTTATGTCAAATATGGTCTTGCCTCTATCAAAACCCATGTTGGTATTTATATCTCCATAATGGAAATTTTGATAAAAGAAAACTTATCCTTTTGAGGGATAGATTCTAAAAGATAAATGAATGATGAATCAACAATTGGATTCAACTTACCACTCAAATATGATTTTCTTGAAGTGTTAGTCCTCACAAACAAAATATATTCATAAACATGAACAAACTCAAATAAAACTTGACATGATTATTTGATAATGAATTTTTTTTGTAATATTGATCTTGACTACTCTTCACTGTCCTTGATTGATTTTAGGATCTTCACTTTTCTCCCAAAATTCCTGTTCTATTTCAAATGGTGAAAATAATATTAGTTTATATACAATTCTTCTAATTTCCAAAAATTTAAAAACTGATAGCTGAAATTTAGGATTTGAAATTCAAATGATAAATCACCAACTCTGACACATTTAAATTTAGATCCAATTTAAGATGAAAAGATAACCTAGGGCACACTTTTCCAGACCCACTTTTTGAGGATCTAAAAAGCTATGGGAAAAATATTAAATGCATACTTTGGTTTTCCATATTGGTTTTTTCAATAAACATTTAAAATGGGCCACATAATGCACAATTTAGGATATTAGGTGCATAAATAGGTCCAAGAACATAGGAGGGAAAGAAATCTAGTGAAAAATTATCAAGTGTGACAATTTATGATGTTATAATATTTATTTTTGATTTACCAAATGATTTTTTTTTTTAAATGATATTTAAATGAGTAACAAATAAGTATAATAAGGCACAAGCACTTAGGGGGGCTGAGAATGGTGTTAAATTGCCAAGGGTGATAATCTACGATGTTAAATTTAGTCCCCAATTTAGTGAGGGCATGAACTTAATGCTCATACTCACACTAAATTATGGATAAATCAAGATGGGTCATTTTATCATGATACTAAAGTGGTGAGATGACATTGATCTAGGGGATGCTCTAGCCCCCATACTTGAGATCCTACCAAAAAAAATTTCAAGATAAAATAATTCACATACAAGACACGATGAATAAAAAGGAACATGATAAACATGGAGTATACATAAAGAAAACATAGAGAAAGCATAATTTAGACATGAAGAAAATATGAGGCAAACATGAAGAAAGAAGAACAAACATAGAGAAAAAATTATGCAAACACAAATCATATAAAGGAATACATAAAGAAAACATGTGGAATACATGGATCAAGCACACATAATACATGGAGAAAATATGCAGAAAACATAATTTAGATTTAAAAGTCATACACGCATCAAATATAGCATATATGATACAAACATGAATTAAAATATGATATTCCTAAACATGAAATAAGACATGTAATGACAAGGTTAGTATATTAAAACCAAATATTTGAGTTCACAATTTAAGGAGACCTCAGTATGAAATATTGTCTTAATACTAAGAATCATCCATCAAATACACAACATACACTTCTAAAATGATAAAATAATAAAGGTTCTCATAAGACTAGAAAGTTGTGATATTCTAGATTACTCATGAGATACATAGATCTACTAGCTAGAAACTTATGTTATGTTAGGTGTCCATGTAAAATTTATAAATGAGAAGTCTCATAAGGTTATCAAGTTGTGTTATGCTATTTTATTCATGAGACACATGGAATCACTAGCTAGCAAGTTGTGTTATGCTAGGTGTCCATGTGGAATTGATAAAGGAGAGGTCCCATAAGGATGGAAAGTTTTGTTATGCTAGTTTAATCATGAGACACGCGTATAGATACTAGCTATCAAGTTATGTTAATCTAGGTTTCCATGTAAAATGCTAAAATTCATAAGCTAGAAATTTAAATTAAGTTAGCTCTATAAATAGTGTATAAATTTCTAATGTCATTGTTTGGTAATCATGCCTTAGGGAGTCTATAAATGTTTAATTTCTCAAGGAGTGCATAAATTTTTAATATGATGGGGGACAAAATAATCATGCTTTAGGGGGCATCATAGATACCACAACCAGAAAGTGGTCACATATATAAATCAAAACTCACAAGATGCTAATTTCCGGATGTATGAAACATATAGTCTGATATTCCCTCCCTTAAAATGTCGACATTTGATATTTTAAGGAAAATAAATGGGAGGAGGAGATAGTCAAGAAGGATGCCTCCAAAAGTAGTTATCCTTGCACCTGAAGTGTCAAGGAAAGAAAAAACATGCTAGAGACTACCACATTTGTCCCCATTGATGAACTATGGTTGCACATAATATTGTACCATCATGAATTGCAATGAGGGCCTATATGGGTTTAAAAATGCCACATAGTGAGGAGCAACACAATAAGATTTAATTTATTATATTAGAAGGATCAATACAATAGTAAATCTCTATGTCTGGAGATATTTCAATAGGTTCCTTAATAATAGTATTATGTTGATGGATTGTTTTTATTTATCTCTTTAAGGCACACTAATCTTTAGTAGAATGTCTGAACACTTGATGATATGCACAAAAATATGAGTTTTTTTTGTTTTTTTTGGTAGGTTTTCTTTCTTGTGGTGGGGAAAGACTAATTAGGTCAGCTTCAAGAAGTGTCCATAACAATTTTTCTATCTTAGGTAATCATTTAGGGGTGAGAAGAAATCCCTCTTCTTGTGACTAAAAGAATGATGGCAGGCTAGAGGAGGGAATGAATTTTCCATACAAGGGTGGAGGAAGAGGATGTTGGTAACCTAATACCTTTTTTGAAAATTTTGGTGCAAGATATATAGGAACCTTAACTCCTTGTTCTAAATTATTTTCTTCTTTAAATCTATTTTTGAAAATAATCTAAAAACCATGGCCATTGTGTGTCTCCAAATTAGAAGGGGTTGAAGATGACATATTATTAATTTGGTTTAGATGAGGGATATGAATATTTCAGAAAGAGGAATCATTAGTATGGGTATGAGAAAGAGAACCAAATATTGTGCAAGGGTTTTAATCCATGTTATGTGATGGAATTTGAGTTTTGGGGGATCATTATTATGTATAACTAATGGTCTAGGGATGAATTTTAAGGATTTCACTCTATGGGAGGAAAAAATAATATCAAGTGATTGTATGATAGGTTTTTTGAATTCTTTATAGAGATGGGCGATATGAGTTGCTCAGGGTAGATTTTTAATTTTGTGTAAGCTTGTTGGGTGGTATTTCCATATATATTCTTCATTTATTTCCAAGAGTAAAGTTAGGTGAATGAAGGGTAGGTAAAGTAGTTTTAAGGAATATATTAATGATAACATCCTCTTACACCAAGATATCTTCTCTTCATATTCTAGGATATGAAAAAACATGGGCTTCATCATTGGTTGGATTGAGGTTACCAAAGGAATAGAAGGAAACACCAACCAAGGATTTTAGAGAAGAGAATATTTTTCCAAACAATTAGACACATGGAAAGGAATTGCTTTACCTTTTATTGGAAAAATGAAACAAAACATATCTAGAACTATTTACATGAGAAATGTGTGCTTAACAAAGTTCTTAATGTAATATGAAGAAACCTTATAGGAGAAATTGACAAAAAGTAGTTAAAAAAGAAACATAGATATAGAACAAACTAAGATAGAAGCCACAAAGATGGAATTGTTACTAAAATCTAATGTAAAATTGTTAGGAAATGATTATTGTGAGACCCAGTCTAGAATTGGAATATTTTAAGGTTTAAAAGCCTAAATGGATGAGGTAGTACCTATAGATTTTAGACTATGAAAAACCATATCTTAAACTTAACAAAACTCAACCAATTAAAGAAGATCTAAATTTTTATGATACATACACAAATATATGCATTTAGGGTTTTAAGATAATTCAAAGGAGAAAATACTTTCAATTTAATACATACATGAATATTTAAAAAATAGAAAACATGATAATCAGTTGGATCCTTTTCAAAAATATTAAGAAAAAATCTTTAGATTTTATGTTTATGCTTTATACAAAGAATAATGAGTTGAAATGTATTTATTTCATAATTTAAACATTATATGAATATACATGAATACAATTTTTTTCAAATAAACTAATACCAATTAGATTATAGAATAAAGGACATATGAATAAAAAAAATACAAATGTAGGAGACATCAAGTTCATAAAAATGTAATGTGGTGAAATGGGATCTAGAGATAATGAATAACCTAAATCAGTCATTCCACCATGGGCTATTAGGGGACATATAAATGACTAAGAGAAACTATTTAGCTACTATTCTCAAGGAAAAGCTAGAACAACTAGTCAAGTTTTTTGTCCCCTTTTTTGTGGTGGTTTCATGATGAGATGATGTTGATAAATATTTAAAATTGGGTAATTCAATACTAACAAGATGGATTTACAAAAATATTGAAAGGTACAAAATAAAAACACATATATATTAAAATTAGATCTAACCAATGTAGATAGAGGAGCACTTATGATATGAATTTGAGCTTGGTTTGGCTAGATAGGGGCAATGGACAACCTATTAAGAGGATGTTGAATTCCTAGACCCAAATATAGGTGTTGGTAGAGAAGGGTCTATAGGCATTTCACTATGAAAATCTAGATCAAAAGTCTAATAGTTTATGAATTGTGATCTTTTCCTTAATTCAGTGAAAGAAGTTTCTTGAATGCTTGGCTTAGGGTTTGATTCATTGAGATATTTAATTCTCTTCAATCCACTCAGTCTTGTAATGTGAAAGAGGGACAAGGGAAGAAGGGGTGTTCCCTATAGGTGGTTTCCTTGGTCAAACCTCATTTTGGTGTTTCCACCTCCACAAAAGGGTACAATTATAACACTAAAGAGTGCTTACCCTAGGTCAAGTAGAGGAAAATGGATAAAAATGAATTATAAATGATAATATTTTAACTTACCACTCATATTTGCATTCCTTGTTAGACATAAGTCATTTGGATAATCACATACAAGGATAAACTGATAATTGATTGAAGATGTTGCAAGTGTTAGTGCTTATAAAAATAATAAAAATGAAATATGAAACATCTTACTATGCATAGACATGGATTTTTTGATTTATTGAAGACATGATTTGTCTAAAAGAGTGTTGTAGATATGTTGTTTATTCTACTCTTGAAATCACTTTAATTTCCTTTTGAATGTGCTTGAGAGATCAATATTTTATTAGGTGTTCAAATAGAGGGAAGGAATTATATTTATTTGAGTTTCATCATATTTCACATTAACTATTATGATAAGCTGACAAAGGAATTTGGATTTATAAATATATTAATGTCAATAATAATACATGTAATTTAGGGATTTATTAGGGGGGACATGGGTGTTGGGGCATCCTACTCCAACTCTATTTTTATTTTTAGATATTTTGTAAATGAAAATTTATTTTCATTTCACATATTTGATTTAATTTTCTAAAAAAGATTATTATACAGGTAATAAATAAGAATAATTAGGCACAAGATCTTAGGGGGAACCAAACATAGGTTGAAATTTTCAAGAGTGACAATTTAAAATGATACAATAAGATAAAGGTGTTAATATTTGAAAATGGAGGAGAATATTTAAAAGAATTTAATAATTTTTCCAAGGATGCAAGTATCACAAAGGAAATATAATATCAAATACAACTCAGCTAAAAGAGTTTCCAGAAAGGATGAAAAAAACTATAATGGAAAGTGCTAGAAGTAAGTTAATTGATGCATAATTGGATATATGTGTTTGTGTATAAGTTGTGAGTATTACTAATGATTTCATTAACATAGATAATTATAAGGATACTGATTAAAAACCTTATCAACTTTGAACAAGTAAGAAAACTTCTATTTCACATTTAAGGGGTTTTTTTAAGGAATATTTTTATTTTCTTAAAGAAATATATTTTAATTTTGATCTAAAAGGACATAAATGTTAGTTTATTAGATATGGTGTAAATATAAAAGTTTATAAATATTAGAATCCTCTACAAAATATTTTTCTATTATAGAGATGTGACTACTAGAGAAATTTGAGATAATTCTTGTTTTCAACAACATAAGATAAAGACGAGAAAAAGATAAAGTATTTTGAATTGAAGGAAGAAGATGTGCATACTAAAGAAAAAATGATAGATTTGATAATGGATAGGAAACAACATGGCTCAAGTGAGATTTTTGAGTAGGATTATTTTGAGGTACTATAAGAGGTTGAGCATGTAGAAGATAAAGAGGAAGAGACATGTATACTTATCTTGAGAAGATCTACAAGAAAAAAAATCTAGTTGAATAGTGTATCCCACCAAATCTATATCATTTATTTTATTTACTTAGTATTGATGACGAGCTTAGATCCTATAAGGAAGCTATTTTGGATTATTGATGATGGTGATTCTTGGTAGCAATCCATGCAAAAGGAAATAATGGATTTAGTTGCTTGTGACAACTAGGATCTTGAACATTTTCCTTAAGGTAGAAGGGCCATTAGATGTAAATGGATGATCTATAATAAGAAATTAGGACTAGATAGTTCATTAAAGAATTACAAAGCTAGACTAGTGGCCACAAACTTCTCCTAGAGAGAGGGACAGTATTTTAGTGAAATATTCTCTCCTATTGTTAAATTATTTTCTAAGATATTTATTTTATCCATAACTAGTAATTTTTTATTTTGAAATTCAAAAATAGATGTCAAGATTACATTTTTAAATGGAGATATAGAAGAAGAAATTTATATGCAACAACCTAACAGTTTTGAGGTAAAAGGGAAAAAAATGGTTTGTGTAGGAGCTAAAACTTAGCTCTATCCCAGGACCACCCAAAAAATGATTTTTTTTACAAGAGAGTATGCAAGAAATGATCTTACTCAATATTTATATCTATCATATATGATGATGAGGTATAGATTAAAAAAGTGTAAATTATGTTTTCTTATATAGACAAGGTGTGATGAAGTACCAAATTCCAAAACATTAAGTAATTGGTATCATTATTAAATGTCATGAATCATCATTAAATGACAACAGGACTCTAATAGTTAATAAAAGCTAAAAAGATAAAATAATATCTAATGTAGTTGTAGTGTAGAAGATTATACTCCTTTCCAAGAGAAAGTACAATTTCACACTTAATTTGGACCTATTTTAGTGACATTGCATTTATGAACTTTTAAACCTCATTAATGGACCCCTAATACCCTTCATTATGCATCGCAAGGCCTAATTTATTTATTTCCTGACACTATAACCCTCATTGAATAAATGATATTAATTAATTTAGTGCTTCAAAATAAATTAGGTCCTAAAATTTTAGGTCAAGACACATTCACCCATGGGTGAATGGGTCCCCTTTCAATTCACAAATTCAAATTTATTTTTGGCAACATTTCAAGGTCCTAAATTCAAATTATAAGTGTTGTATTTTGAGATCTAATAAATGAGAAACTACAAAGGAAGCCTATAAAGCTAAGTCTTTCAATCAGTTTCCACTAGACAAGAAAGACATGTTGGAATCAGGAAACACTGAGAGAGGGGGGTGAATCAGTTTTCTACAAATATTAACCTTACTAATATGATATTTAAACCATTTCAACATTAAACCAAAGGAAAGATGCAAAAACACAAAGCAATCATCCACAACACCATAACACAAGGATTTTTACGTGGAAACCATGTTAGGGGAAAAACCACGATGGAGGTCAATCCACAATTTGAGTACTCAAATATAAGTTTTACAAAATGGGAATGCACTTGAGTTCAGACTCACTTCCTAGAGCTCACTACTCAAAATAGAAAGGCTCGCTACCTTACAAAATATTCAGATTAAGTCCATCTAAATAATTGAACTGAAGTAATAGCATCTGCTCATGCCTGGTTACAGTTTCAGTTAAGCACATTTGACAATTTTTGACCTTCTATTTGATTTTGTTCTTCTTCTCTACAATTCACATCACAAATCCATACATAAGTGAATTCACATCACTAACCTTCTGAATTTCACACCATACACTAACATACTTCACATCACACACATCAAAATGATATAACTGACCACTTATATATATCTGCAACTAAAGATTCAATCAACGATATGTCGGCTTTAATTAAACATAAAATACTTTCCAACCATTAGCTAAATCTACAAATGATTTCCAATGTGCACCATCCAAAGTCAGACATAGAATAGTGAGGGCCTAAATAAACATGTTTGAATACAAAAACATTTAAGAAATTTCTCCTTAAACATCTGCAACAACTATATCCACCAAGTTGGTCTTTTAGCACTGATAAATAGAAAATAAATACACCGAATCTCCTAGTTCATACACTAGTGAATGCACACCCAAATGCTTCTTGGATAAGATAATACAAACATGAAAATAAATTTCTCTGATATCCACAACTTAAAATGATAAGTTGATAATGAAAATAGGTTCATCTTCAATCGGATACCCTATTCTTCATTCTGTCTACCAGTATGGATAAATATTGAAGTGTGGACTGGATCAAAGACTTAGGTTGCCATCAATGACAACACTAGATGAAAAAAATCTCCAAAATCCATATTCCAACAATCTCCCCCTTTGACATTGATGGCAACACTTAGTGAAAAATGACTAAGTGTTAAAGCCAATATACTACAATCCTTCAATACTTCAAAAAGTTATAATTGACACAACTCCCCCTAAGTTTGATAAGGCATTTTTCACTACTCGCTCTCTCCCTTTGACATCAATGAGAAACACGTATTCAATCTCCCCCTTTGAAATATGACCAAAAACTTGTTAATTCAAAACTGATTCAAAATTTAACAAAGAACAACTGCTACTTGAGTTAGAAGATTATCTTATGTTTTTCTTTCATCTCTGAAAGAAACTTCTTCTAATATTCTATTGCAATCCCTAAGATTATGATCATGTTGTTGTTTTTAGATGTTTGGTTGATAATCTTGATGAGGAATTCAAGAATTGTGATCGAATCCTCTAATTTCCCTCATTTCCTTAAAATCTCAATTAACTACTCCAACCTGTATTCGGTTAAGTCCTTTACTTTCTGAAAGGTGTCTACAAGCTTGTTTTTGGTGAATTGAACTTTTGTATGCTCAGAATGTAACTCCTGAATCCTTTTCTTAATTGCACCATCCTGATCTTGAAACATATCAAAGCTTTGTCCAATCCCATTTAACTCTATTTCAATTTTCTCCAACTTTTCTTTGTATTTCCCAACTAAATGAGGCCAACATATGCAATAGTTATCGATGTTGTTTTTTGTACTTATGCATTGCCTCAGCTCATTCATTTTCATTTTCAACTGGTAAGAGATATTTTTTACTGCTTCTTCAGATGTAAGATTACTTCTTCTTCTTCCCTATTTTGAGACTCAGAGTCCATGATTTCCTTGATGCATTCAATCATTTCTTCTAGTAAAATATTCTACAAACTCTCCAATTTGATTTGGTCATGCACAACATGAGCACTTAGTAAACTTAAAATCATATCATGTTCATATGAAGGTCTGATAGACCGTAATTTAGTAATTTTCTACATTCCACCTTCCTCATGAATAAGTTGTAGTAGTTTTTCTTTCGTTAAGTCATCTTCATCTTCACTTTCTTCTGTCATAGCCTTTTCTTGTTCTGGTTCGGCTGATTCCAATTATTTTCCCTAGGTGTCCTCAGCTTACTTATCAGATTCCTCATTTGGTATATCCACAATCTCCTATTCTTTTCCTTTTCCTTCAAGTTTTGGAATCTTGCATATCAGAGGAGTACAAACTGCAGCTTCTTTTTCTCTTTTCTTCTTTCTCTGCATCTCACTAGAAGAGGAACCAACTTCAAGTGCCCTTATTAGAAGAGAAATACCAACTGAGCCAAACTCTCCTAGCAAAACTTTAAAGAAATTTCCATATTCTTGATCATTGTTTTCCAAACCTTTAGAGTGTGTGTAAATTTGTTTGCACACCGATTCATTCCCTTTCCACATCACATTGTTTTTCATTGATAAGAAATTCAGAAAGTACATTACTAGACATATAATCAGAGTACCAAACCTGAAAGGGTAATCTTTCATCTTTATCAACTACACATTCTCCATCAGTTGATCTTTCAGCAATCCACAAAGGTCAAAGTCTTGATCTTCCATTATCATTTTATGTGAAATGTAGACTGCACCTGTCAAAGTAGCACCTTCTTTATTTCTAAAGAAGATTTTGTAGGATATTCCATGCACAATGTATCTTGTCACAAATTTTTGATCAAGGAGGATTATTAGGGTGCCCTTGGACTTATTAATGGATGGAATGGACGGATGGAGTGGATGGACGGATGGATGGATGGAAGGAATGGAAGGGAGTGGACGGAATGGATGACGGATGGATGGAAGGGAATGGAGGAATGGAGGAATGGAGGAATGGATGGAGGAAGGATGAAAGGAAGGACGGAATGGATGGAAGGAAGGATGGACTGATGGATGGAGGAATGGAGGACATGGAGTGGAATGGATGGATGGATGGAATGGATGGATGGACATGGAGGATGGAATGGAATGGATGGAGGAAGGAAATGGAATGGAAGGAGGATGGAGGAAGGAGGACGGAGGAAGGATGGAATGGATGGAAATGGATGGAGGATGGACGGATGGAATGAGGAGGAATGGATGGAAGGAGGAACAGGAATGGAAGGATGGATGGAAGGAAAGGATGGAAATGGATGGACGGAAGGAAAGGAATGGATGGAATGGAAGGAAAGGAATGGCCGGAATGGAAAGGAGGAATGAAGGAATGGAATGGAATGGATGGAGAAGGAATGGAAGGAATGGATGGATGGATGGACGGAATGGAATGGAAATGGAAGGAAAGGATGGAGCGGAATGGATGGATCTGGATGGAAGGATAATGGAAATGGATGGAATGGATGGATGGAAGGAGTGGATGGATGGAATGGATGGAATGGAGGATGGATGGATGGAGGAGGAATGGATGGACGGACCGGAAGGAAGGATGGAATGGAATGGATGGAATGGAAGGACGGACAGATGGATGAAATGGACGAACGATATGCAAGAGGTTACTTATTTGATTTATTCAATGAACCCTAAATTAATTAAACAGTGCCTCATTAAATTGGGTAGGAGTCACAGAAAATTTAACCTTGATACTAGTGAATGATTCTCACATTGCCTTACATTCCAACAATTCAAAATATTCAAAACAACACTCCTTATCAGATCCTTAGCACATTATCAGAGACATGCAATCCCTTTTCAAGCATTTGATTATCTCATTAAGTTAAAGCAAGAAAATGAACCATACATTCAAATATGCCATTGAAGATAAATGAAAGAACCCTTGTAATTCCATTCATAGTTTGTCATAACACACATAGGAGAAAAATTGCCTTGAATGTTTTTAGATTTCTTTTGATATCAATAATCACATAAAATATTTTATGACTATTTCATGTACATATCCTACCCAAAAACAATTTACTAGCTAAGTCATCCCAAATTCTGCATTGTATGCATTCAATGTATACCACCTAGACCTTAGGATCCAAAAAATATGACCTTTGAAATGAACCTTGAAATCTCCTTTATAGAACAAGAGAGCAACAAGCATCAAGCTCATTCCATTACAATTTAGTAAAATTTTGTTTCAAAGAATGAAATGTCATTTCATTTCATAATTCCCATACTGATGGATATAATCATTTGGTAAGTAGTGAATCAAAACCAGTTAAGACCCTTGTAACGAGTCGATCGAAGCAAAATACCACCAATGCTTTGTCGTATTCATCCATGTCAGAACAAAAGAGACATCACCAACACCAAAACAAAAAAGTAGAACCCAGAAGACCACACCACTAACTAGAACTGGGAGCAATACCATAGCCATGGTACAAGTGACCGCTTTGTGTCCTTGCTTTAGTGAGAAGTAGGAGCACCACCTTATATTTATCATCATCAACAATAGAGCCAAAAATAGCATACGGTGCCACCACTGTAATAGGGGACACCACAAGGACCTCCTCATTCAAACTGACCAATTCAGTCATGGTCGTGAGGTCACTATGATAGTTTGAGTTAGTGTCAGATCTTTCACTACAAGAGTTTCTAGTGATCTTAATGGGTGACTCATACTTCCCAAACTTCGGTTTGGCCATTGAGTTTCCACCACACTCGTCAAAACCTTTTTCTTTTCCATAGCGCATTACCTCTGCTCGTGTAACCTGACCTTTGAGCCGAGGACTACTCCTAACCATAATCGGGAGGGACCCAACACCTTCTTCATCAGCTCCAAGAGCACAAGGAATGGAACTTTTTTTTCTTGGCTTCACCTCCCACTAAGAGTTTCTCGCACTCATCCTTGCACTCATGTGCAATGGTGAACTAGAAGCAATAGATTTTCTCATTTTACACATGGAACCAAATCTTCGCAAGAACAACAACCAATCAATGCAATAGAATGGATGAATTTAGACTTGAACTTACAATGATGCAAATGAACAATTAACGAGGATTTATCAAGCAGACTGGTGCAATAACCATAAATGCTCCAATTACAGTATGAGCAAGCGAGCAATTAGAGGCCGAAGTCAATTTCACCACTATTAGTTTCCAAGATTATGGAAAATGGTGTAAAATCCATCATGATTTCCAGGAGAATACTACTCACATAAATGGAAATTAGGATGATATCCATTGACAATCTTGCACCATTAATATGTGTAGTTTTCAGAGCTCAAGCGGCCATCACATGGCTGATTTTTTTTTTGAATTTGGGTTGTTGATGCAACAAGGAGTTGGAAAATTGAATGACTTAGATTGAGTCATTCATCATTGAAAATCCCATGTCACCACATCACATGCTCGTCGACCAATAAAAAAACTCCCAACCAGCAGACACGCTCATCACTTGTGGGTCTGAACGAACCACCCTATACCACCAAGCGAAAATATGTGTCATCAGTCTGTATGCCTCACAATAGTTTTAAAATAATTATTTTAATCATGCACGTTTGTTGAGTAATGGCCATAATTAATCCTCATCAACCCTCATTATCATATGGTAACTGTCGATTTGATAGCCTTTATGCATATCACTGAAAAATTTAGATTGGGCCCCATCATTGTACATGATAGGTGGCAACATTTCACAAACCTCACAATACTTTAGTGATGTCATTAGAAAATCCTACGAGGCCCATGGGGAACAGATAGGATTAAGATCATTGATCCAATGCTCCACAGTCTTGCACATGAAATAAAGTTATTTATAAAAAGGGGGCCGACTTAGGTAGACGGGGGAAAACCCTTTAGGAATAAATTTTAGAAAAAAGTCTAAAATTTAAACAATTATTAACCTGACATTAGGCAAAATTAATATCAACTCCTGACATGGAGAAAAACTGATGGGCTAGGTAAAGGGGCCATAAAATGCATGACAAGAAATGATCCACTAATGACTTAAGCGATCGGCAACCCAGAGCAATAGGTCAATGCAAAAATATAACACTTGGGTTTATTTGGTGGGACATTTTAAATAGAGGTAGTAAAACCCTAAACCCTAATAGTTGACCCCCTAAGCATAAGGGCAAAAACTAGACAAGCCATAGAACTAGCCGAAATTTGTGACAAATTTAAAGGTTCTATCAATGGCTCCAACTGGGGATGT
Organism: Sequoiadendron giganteum; assembly: GCA_007115665.2. NCBI lineage: Eukaryota > Viridiplantae > Streptophyta > Pinopsida > Cupressales > Cupressaceae > Sequoiadendron > Sequoiadendron giganteum. The sequence goes on along the minus strand of CM021106.1, from coordinate 61,039,749 downwards.
ATGCCCCTTGCGAGCATAGCAAGAATCTTGATCTCTAGGGAGTAGACCATACACTGAGTCAGATAGGGTATCTTGAAAACTAATCCATTATGCGACACTAAAAACCATTTTCAAGCCCCACTTTGTGGCCCCAAGCCACCAACAAAGAAAAATCAGAATTTACCTCTATCAAAGACAAATTTCTCTATTGTCTGAAGTGAACCAAATCTGAAAATATTGCCATTAAGTGCCCATAAACTATCCTGGTCGCACACATGTCCCACCATATCATTGAGCTTTCCAATTTAATCACAATTTCTATCAAACTACACTCTGCACTTAGATGCTAACTGAAAATTATAACCACTATGAATTTTGGCATTAGCAAGTTGCTCGTTGACTTGAACTGAGGGATAAAATATTTCATAATCCATTTGATCTTTGATATCATAGATGTTGTCATTAAAATCAGTTTGCAGATCAAACTGAAAGTTCTCATAATCAACTTGTGGTGTGTCATGGAAATCAAGTTTGAATGCATCACATACAGAAGATGCATATTTTGGAGCATCCTTATATTGATCACTGCAACATGGGCTTAGCTGTCTACAATTGTGTCCAATTATATCATAACACATCTTGGCATCATAGAAAAGTCAATCATATGCAACATTTACATCCAGAGAATGAGTAAATGCACTCATCTCTGGTTCAAGAACATATTCAAATGCACTCTTCTCATCATCATCCAATTCAATTCAAAAAACCACAAGAATGGGCTCAAGTAATTCAACATCAATAGGAACAGTAGGAAGACATCCATGTGCCCTAACAACTTTATGCAACATATCAGCTAATGTGTGTGTTAATCCAAAAGTGAAAAATTCAATGCAAAAAACCTCAAGAATGGGCTCAAGTAATTCAACATCAATGGGAACAATAGGAATACATCCATGTGCATTGACAACTTTATGCAACATATCAACTAATGTGTGTGTTAATCCAAAAGTGAAAAATTCAATGTAAATTGAAAAATTTTCACCAACAATAAAACTAAATTCCTCCTTCTCAACATGAGATATTTCATTATACTCATTCCTTATCTGGTCTACACATGGATAAAAAATGTCTTCAATATCAATACAATCTGCAACTTTGCTATTATGTGAATCAACTAGCTCTTCAATCTTATCAATGGGTAACAATGTTGACTCAAGATCCATACATTTTCCACAATGTACTACCTGATCAAACCAAAATAAACCCCCCCTCTCATCATCATACACAGTACCATCCTCTTCATGCGTCACAAATTTTTCCATATTTGCTTCATACAGACACTCATGAAGAGTAGAGGCATAAACAAACTCATCAACATCTTCACCACATTCAACATTATATTCTAAATCAACATACTAATCATACACATATTTGTCTTCAAATTCTTCCTCACTCACATAATGAAAATTCTCCATTGATAGAAAATGTGGAATACACTCCAAGCATTCACCCTATGTAATTTTTTTCTTTACTTGTGGATAAGTGACATCATGAGCTTCTTTATAATTGCACTCTTCAAGTGAGTAACATGTTTCCATATCATCCTCAAAAGAGAAATCACAATCATCCTCAATATGATTTTTATCATCAAAAGAAATATCAGTATACAAACCATGTTCAAAATTTTAAGAGTGAAAACTTGAAATTGCATTTTCTAGACTAGAATCATTGGTTTGTAATAAAGTGTTAGTACTACCACATGGAATATCATTTTTACTTTCATTATCATTTGATCCATCACAAGAAAGTAATTCTTGCATAGTTATTTCATTATCATCCCATGTATCTTCAACTTCATCATTACTGCAAGGATTTTCTCATGTGCCAATTGTGAGCTGATTACAATGTTCATCATCTAAGATACCCTTTTCACTCATTTGCATTGTTGTCTGATTTTCCTCAAGAGGATAGTTGTTGTCTTCATTTTTACAATCCACATTTTGTGCATAACCATACCTGGCTAATTCTACAATCTTTATCCAATTAGGAACTTGGTCAAAGCTATGGGGCTTCAATTCCTCTAGCAAATTACTCAACTCAGGTTCATAAATCTCACAAAAAAAATCTATGGGGACTTCTATCAAAGCATCCAAAAATATCAAAAATAACTTATATGACAATTCTCCCTCTTGTCTCTTCATTTCATATAATTCTTGCACAAAAGACCTTTGATCCTCATTATTCAAATCTTGTTGATCTTCAACTTGTGAATCATTATGATATCCATACTATGATGACAGAGATAACATAGCAGTAGGATAATTTTCATCTTGACAATCATTCCCAACATCTGATCCTTGAATTCTATTTGTATGGTATGTTAGGATAATCAACACTTGTAGCCAGATACCCTCTCATCATTGAGTATTTCAAATTATTTTCAATATCCATGAAATTCTAACATTCCTGATGCAATGTTGCAGGCTCTTTATCTCTTAACAAGAAACTCATCTTCTTTCCAAATTCTTCTAAATACACATCCAAACATTTAGTATCATTTGGTCTTATGTTCTCTGGAATTTACTTGATTGTCTTTGCAAATCGGAGATTAAAAGTAGGAACCAATTCATCTTTTCTTATGTGGATTTCCATAAAAAAATTTCTCAACACACTTGGGTTTACCCTTTCACCAAATTTATCAACAAATGCCATCATAAACTGATTCCATGAAGCAATAGAACGTGCTGGTAAATATGAGAACCAATCCCTGGCATCATCGTTCAAGGACTGAACAAAAAGCTTCATGACAACATCCTCATGATTTAATTCATAATCCCCCATCACATCTATGAATGTTTTCAAATGTTTAGAAGTTGATTCTGAGCTTTTTCCTATGAATTTGGGAAAATACTTCCTAACATTCTTAGGGATAAGGTTTGGGAAACCCTTAATACCACTAAAAACTAATGGCATTTACCCTTCAATAACAAAATCCCTCTGAAGGCTTGGAAAAACTCATTTTCTAAACATACTTTTACTTGATGTTTCACAAGGAAACCCTCTTGTATCCATATTCAATCATTATCAATCTTCTTACATGGTTATTTATTACATCATTTACAAATTCAACCATGATCCTAGAATACAAAGTAAAACATTATACCTTAAAGCTTTCTCAGAGGAATAATTCAAAAGGACACATACTTCTCAAATCATTACAGACATTAATACATTAGAAGTATGGCATAACTACTATCATTCCCCGTCTTAATGCAATTTCATCTAACAAGGAACCATTTATCATCTAAAGCCTTGAAAATTCTCACAAAATTATTTCAAACAAAATAATACTTTCTTCAAATTTATGAGAATACCTGGAAACCTTATAGCATGTATTAATATTTGTTCTTGACTGAAAATTCTACAAATGTGGAAGTCCTTTTCACAATTCAACTGGTCCTTAAGATAGAGTTGCCACCTCTTTCACAGAGGACTAAACTTCAATAGACATGAAGTTACTTTAAGAGTAAATCTTGTTTTGGGTCTTCTCCAACAGCAGAGTCATATTCAAATGTTTTAAGATCATGCTACTACCACCTTTCCAGATCCAAAACCTTCCAACATCTAAACTTAAGGTTTAGATTCTCCAAATACTTGACTCTATGATTCTACCATTAGCACCCGGGATTCCTTTTTATTTAAATTTCTTAGAAGTTCTCCCCAATAGAATCACCATGTTTTTGGTGGTTTTCTGCTGTCCCAACTAAGCCTTGACACTCTCTAAGAGATATCCATCCTCTATGTTCAATAATTGTCAAAAATCAGTGGCCAACTGATAGGTAAATCTTCTTAAGTCCTCACCCCTACTCTTTAGGCTCTATGAAACCAAGGAGGGTGTTCCTATTTGTGTTCATAAAATATTTCATACCTCAAGAACACTACACACATGGATAAATTCCTACCAAGTGCAAATAGATGCCATTCATCAAGGGCTCGGCATACCATTGAACAAATAATCACCCAATGCTAGGAATATAGGTATTGTATGAGATTTTCATCTCAGAATGGATTGAATTTTGAATTAATAATGTTCTACCTTTGAATCCATATGCAAGGGGTTACTAATTTGAGTTATTCAATGAACCCTAAATGAATTAAACACTACCTCATTAAATTGGGCAGGAGTCACACAAAATTTAACCTTGATACAAGTGAACGATTCTCAGAATGCCTTACATCACAAGAATTCACAATATTCAAAACAACACTCCTTATCAGATCCTTAGCACATTATCATAGACCTACAATCCATTTTCAAGCATTTGATTAACTCATTAACTTAAAGCAAGAAATTGAATCATACATTCAAATATTCCATTGAAGATAAATGAAAGAACCCTTGATAATTCCATTCATAGTCTATCATAACACACATAGGAGAGAATTTACCTTAAATTTTATAGATTTCTTTCGATATCAATAATTACATAAAAGATTTTATGACTATTTCATCTACATATTCTACCCAAAGCTAATTTACTAGCTAAGTCATCCCGAATTCTACATTGTATTCATTCAATGTACACCACCTAGGCCTTAGCATCCAAAAAATCCGACCTCTGAAATGAGCCTTGAAATCTCCTTTATAGAATAGGAGAGTAAAAAGCATCAGGCTCATTCCATTACAATTTAGCAGAATTTTGTTTCAAAGAATGAAATGTCATTTCATTTCACAATTCCAATACTGATGGATATAATCATTCAGTAAGAAGGGAATCAAAAATAGTTAAGACCCTTGTAACTAGTCGGTTGAAGAAAAACACCACCAATTCTTTATCGTATTCATCCATGTCAGACCAAAAGAGACATCACCAACACCAAAAAAAAAAAGGACCCAAAAGACCACACCACTAACCAGAACCAAGAGAAATATCATGGCCATGGTACAAGTGACTCCTTTGTGTCCTCACTTTAGTGAGAAGTGGTAGCACCACCTTATCTTTATCATCAACAACAATAGAACCAAAAACAACACACGGTACCACCATGGAAATAGTGGACATTGCGAGGACCTCCTCATTCACACCGACCAATATAGTCAAGGCTATGAGGTAGCTAAAATAGTCTGAGTCGGTGTCGTAGGTTTCACTATGAGAGCCACTAGTGATCTCAATGGGTGACTCATACTTCCCAAACTTTGGTTTGGCGATTGAGTTTCCACCACACTCGTTAGAACCCTGTTCTTTTCCATATCCCATTACCTTTACCTGTGTAACCTAATCTTTGAGCTGAGGATTTCTCCTAACTAGAATCAAGAGGGACCCAACACCTTCTTCATTAGCTCCAAGAGCACCAGGAATGGAACTTCGTTCGCTTGGCTTTGCCTCCCACTAATATTTTCTTGCACTCATCCTCGCACTCCTATGATATGGTGAACTAGAAGCAACTGATTTTCTCATTTTACACACAGACCCAAAGCTTCACAAGAACATAAATCACTCAATATAGTAACACAGGTGAATTCAGAATTGAACTTGCAATTATGCAAATGAACAATTAACAAGCATTTATCAAGAAAACCGGTGTAGTAACCATTAATGCTCCAATTATAGTACACGCAAGTGAATGATTAGTGGTTGATGTCAATTTTGCCACTGTTAGTTTCCAAGCTTATGGAAGATGGCATACAATCCATCATGATTTCTAGGAGAATACCACTCGCACACATGGAAATTAGGATGATATCCATCGAAACGCTTGCACCATTAATATGTGTAATTTTCAAAGCTCAAGTAGCCATCACATAGTTGATTCCATGTTTTGAATTAGGGTCATTGGTGCAAAAAGGAGTTGGAAAATTGAATGACTCTGATTGAGTCATACATCATTGAAAATCCCATGTCACCACAAAGTAGGCCTGTCATCCAATAAAATAACTCCCAATCAGCAAACATGCGCATCACTTGCAAGCCCAAACTAACCACCCTGTACTTCCAAGGAAAAATATGTGTCATCAATCTACACACCTTGTAGCAGTTTTAAAATGATTATTTTAATCATGCATGATTGGCAAGTAATGGCCACAATTAATCCTCATCAACCCTCATTATCATACAACAACCATTGATTTGATAGCCTTTATGCATATTGCAAGCAAATTCAGACTTAGCCTCATCATCGTAAATGATAGGTGGAGACATTTCCCAGACCTCGCCACACTTTAGTGGCATCATAATAAAATCCTTTGAGGCCTACGGGGAAAGGTCAGGATTAAGATCATCGATCCAAAGGTCCACAATCCTCCACATGAAACAAATTTATTTATAAAAAGGGGGCCGCCCTAGGCAAATAGGGGAAAACCCTTTAGGCATAAATGTTAGACATAAGTCTAAAATTTAAACAATTATTAACCCGAAATTAGGAGAAATCAATATTAACTCCCAACATGGATAAAAACTGATGGGCTAGGTAAAGGGGCCAAAAAATGTATGACAAGAGAGGCTCCACTAATGACTTAAGCGACTGGCAACCTAAAGCAACAGGTCAATGCAAAAATATAATGCTAGGGTTTATTTGGTGGGAACATTTTAAACAAGGGTAATAAAACCCTAAACCTTAACATTTGACACCCTAAGCATAAGGGTAAAAGCCAGACAAGCCATAGAACTAGC